>JACVVK020000006.1:940000-987500 GCA_018292915.2 Batillaria attramentaria | reverse complement strand
TTGTAGCCACCAATTATGACCAAACACTTCTACAGGTAGTTCATTTGCACCAACCAGTCATGGCCAAACACCACTACAGGTAGTTCATTTGTAGCCACCAATTATGACCAAACACTTCTACAGGTAGTTCATTTGCACCAACCAGTCATGGCCAAACACCACTACAGGTAGTTCATTTGTAGCCACCAATTATGACCAAACACTTCTACAGGTAGTTCATTTGCACCAACCAGTCATGGCCAAACACCACTACAGGTAGTTCATTTGTAGCCACCAATTATGACCAAACACTTCTACAGGTAGTTCATTTGCACCAACCAGTCATGGCCAAACACCACTACAGGTAGTTCATTTGTAGCCACCAATTATGACCAAACACTTCTACAGGTAGTTCATTTGCACCAACCAGTCATGGCCAAACACCACTACAGGTAGTTCATTTGTAGCCACCAATTATGACCAAACACTTCTACAGGTAGTTCATTTGCACCAACCAGTCATGGCCAAACACCACTACAGGTAGTTCATTTGTAGCCACCACTTATGACCAAACACTTCTACAGGTAGTTCATTTGCACCAACCAGTCATGGCCAAACACCACTACAGGTAGTTCATTTGTAGCCACCAATTATGACCAAACACTTCTACAGGTAGTTCATTTGCACCAACCAGTCATGGCCAAACACCACTACAGGTAGTTCATTTGTAGCCACCAATTATGACCAAACACTTCTACAGGTAGTTCATTTGCACCAACCAGTCATGGCCAAACACCACTACAGGTAGTTCATTTGTAGCAACCATCACTTGCCAAACACTACCGTAGGTAGTTCATTTGTAGCAACCATTTGTCTCAACCAATCAAGGCCAAACATCACTACAGGTAGTTCATTTGTAGCAACTAGTGTGTATTGAGGATTCCGTGCCAGAACGTATTTTCTGCATGAGTTGTCCCTCGTGTATACACAGACCCGCAGCAAGCATGCATTTTTCGTGGGAGTTTTGTGCTCTGCCACGAAAAATGCGTGCTTGTTGCGGCAAGGGAGACAACACATGCAGGAAATACTCTCTAACCAGGCTGAAAATGTACTGTGCTGGTAAAAAGCGACAGTTTTCACCGCTTCTGTGCACACTGTGAAATAACACTGGGACCTCAAAGTTGTTTGCAACTGTCCACTTTCCTTGTCACCGAGTAGTTTTGTTTTTTCCTTCTTAGGTATCACTTAGCTCGGCTCGGTCTCGGTTAGCCCGACTTGGCCGTTATCGCAGGGGCCAAGAGAAGCGAGGACCCGGGTACCAGGTTGCTGTATATGTTTTACCTGTGTGTGTATGACTGTGTTCTGCCACAGGTGGCAATGTTGTTTGTATACGTTTTGTTTTTGTCCAGTCAGTGCCTTTAAAGGGTCAGAAATAAACTTGACTTGACTTCACTTGCAAATGTCACTCCTCATTGCCTGTCCAAATGGTGAAATGTTGATGTAGAGCTCTGTCACTAGCCTCTCTCTCTCTCTCTCTCTCTCGTCCACGCACAACGATTTTTAGATGATCGGATTTCTGATACGATAATCTTGTTGAGTGTACAGGAAGGACAGGCTTATTTTCTGTCTCTGTTTGCTGCACCAGTAAACCTGTATCAAGGCCCAGATGGAGTACCATACGGTGAAATTTTGATGTGCAGTTTCTGTCTTCTGCAGCTGGTCGTGTGAGATTTACGTCAACGACACATGTGTTTGCTCTCCGGTTGGCTCAGTAGCATGGTATGTGGTTTGCTTGTTTAGCTCTTCTAACGCCTCTTCTGGCTAAGAGTGACGTGAGCTGTAGCTAATCTGCTTCGGAATAAGACCTTGAGCACGTCATATATAGAGTCCATACGAATTGCACTAAGGAACAGGAGGCCCTGAGCTTATTCATCACATGTATACAAGATCCTCCACGTTCAGCGCGTTGGCGGCCATCTGCAGTGGCTGACTTGACCATCAGACTGTGCACCCCACAAGGTAAGTGTAAGAGCGCAGTCGTAAGTGTATAGGTTCAACTCAGATAGTATGGTATGGTAAGGTAGACTTCTCCTCGGCGCACATATCCATCTCTGCTGAAATGCTCACGGCGCAGCAGGGCTGGAGGACGAAGCAGTGAAAGCCTGCTGCCGCTAAGCGCTACTTTGTGTGCAAACCTCCACCCTGCTATTCACTCTGGTGCGTGCGACAGTATTTCTGTTTACCACGACACCGGCCACAGCCTACTCTTCTTCGAAAGATGAACGTGTGATTTTTAGCGTGCACACTTGTTGTATGTGCGTGCGTGTGTACACGAAGGCGAGACAGGCACCGTAAACGAGTCTGCACATGGATCTGACTCGATATGGTAAGGAAAATTCCCACCGTATTCCTGCCCACCGGGGACTCGAAGCAGGCAGTTCAGGATCCGAAGTCGGATGCCTTAACCACTAGACCAAATCCCCTGTCAGATCAGGGGCACACTATTACAAGGAAGCAGAAAGTGACGTTAACTTGAAAACAAGTAAACTTCGGGAGGTTGTAATCGTTCAGTAGTGCAGACGAGATATTTAGACCATGGGTACACGTAGTGCAAGGTAGGAGAACCTGACGTTCATTTGAAAACAGGCAACACTTCTTTGGTGAGTAATTATGTCATTTATATGTCAAGTGTGTAATGAGTACAACATCACGCTTTGCAAACATTTCCATCATCTAGATTTCAAATGCTTTTTTTAAACTCAAGTAAAGTTTCAAGTTTTCTAGCTGAGTCATTCTACAAACCTATATATTCCTGTAGGAGGTCCTGTAGGGTACTGCTTTCATGTTCATTTCACCAAGACTGCACACTGACTTTCTACGTTCACATGAAAATCTCTGCTGGAAGGTCACTGGACACAGACATACATGCACGAAATGAAGCAGACAGCTTTCGACTTTATGTGCCATCCTGTTGAAAACTGTAAAAAATGTACCCGGACTGGTGGATCAAAACGTGTTGTACAAAACTCGCTGTTTTTGATCGGTCACGTTTGTGACAGCATCTACAGATATACATGTAAATGTTGTTCGTGCTGTGTGTAGAGATGAGATACACACATGAGAGGCTCTCCGTTTACACAGGGCGAAGGACACAAATAAACAGGGCCTAAAAATGCCTATTACATATTCCCTATTAGCCTTAGGCATCACGATCACCCCTAAAAAGCTTAAATCTATAAACAATTACTACCATGAACATTCCATTCAAAGGCACGCACCTGACAGGGGTTAAAAAAAATTGAATATCTCCGCTCAGGCCTCACTGTAGTAATGCACGTCTACTTTCTCTTAGGCCAGAGAGGCAGTTCACACAAATCCGCTTGCCTCACTTGTTTCCCACTTGTTTCTGTGTAAAACGTCCCAGCTTCACTGGCAGCTTGCCTCTTTTTGTGACCGCTTGCCATGCACCTTGACGTACATAACACAAAAATCACAAAAAGCACGCTTTTTCATGACAATAAAAATCACTACAGACTAGCACACTTGCTAAACAGGGTACCTCAAATAAACACCAAACATGATCCCGCGTTCAGTTTGTGTCCTTACGTCACGAGGAAATATATTTGATTGGTATTTGTGGACATTTAAGAAGTGTCTCGCATAACATTTTTGGTGAGTTGGTGTTCACTCGCCTGACAGGCTAGAGTGTGCCTCTCTCCTGATCTTTTGGTTTTTTTTTCTGTTTAATTGTGTCTTTTTTCACTGGAATAATTTACACCACTGGGTTCCTGATGTTCTGGGCTTCGTTTTGGTGTGCTTTTTGTGCACTTTTGCCACCCGATATGAGAACTTTATGGATTTTTCTGTCCCTGAGGCTGTTTGTGATTGCAGTTCATAGCCAGAGTTACAGGCAGAGTCAGTCTAACTCGGGAACCAAGCCAATGATACGTCCTCGACCTCTTAGCCACGTGACTGGGGTTAGAGTCAGTCATGCTTGGCTGACCCCAGCTGGCCTGTCTTTTCACGGGCCTTGCATAACTGTAACCTTGCTTCACTTGGGACCACCTGTGGTTACTCACACGCTGTGTTGGATACCAGTGAACTTGAACCTGGCATATACAACAGACTTACACATGCCGGCTCCAGTGCTTCTGCACCGGGCCTAAAAAATGGTCCTACACTTACCTGCCTCGGTGCACCGGTACCTGTTGGACAATGGATTAAATACTCAAGCTCTACACTGTGTGGGCTTAGACATACCAGTGTGTCTCATCCTGATCCAGACTTGTGTAGAACCCTACGTGCTCTACAATTACACACCAGTGCATCCACTCCGTCTGTGCATACAGAAGAGGAGCAAACGGCGCCCCTTCCGAAGTGGTCGCAGAAATAAGAGAGAGTCCCAAGCGGTTCCAGTACTTGGTTCTTCACCTTTAGGAAGTTCTGCAAGTCGGCCTATTCCTGTGCGCGTCTCATCTACCAGAATCAGGTCAGTCAGACATGAACAGACAAACGGTGTTTTAGTCCGCCACCAGAACCTAACATCTATTGCCATCTCTCATCTGTGAGCGCACAGTTCCAACTGTGTCACTGGCATATTTCAACAGCCAGTCCTGTAGGCAGAAGACTACTGAGATTCACGATTTCATCGTTGACCACAACATTGACATTCTTCTCTTGACTGAGACATGGTTACAGGCTCAAGGTGACGAACCACACATGGCAGCAATGACTCCTGCGGATTACAGCATGAAATCTTTTCCTCGTCTAGGACGGAGGGGTGGTGGAATTGCCGCACTTGCCAGAGCCAAACTCTATCATGAGCAACATGAGCTTCAAGTGTCTGTCATAAAGTTCCTTTGAGGCAGTCGAAGTGCACACCAACCTCCACCAGCCTGTCTGTCTCACATGCATCTATCTTCCTAGTAAGAAAAACAAACTGACAAATCGGATGTTTCTCACTGATTTCCAGGATCTCCTTGATGTGCATCTCAGCAAGAGATGCCAACATGTCCTAGTGGGCGATTTCAACCTTCATTTTGACACTTCCTCTGACGGTGATGTAAGAGCTGTGTACTCAATGTTAGCCGATCACCATCTTCAGCAGCTGATAACCGAGGCAACATACAGGCGTGGACACATCCTGGACTGGCTCATAACCAGAGAGGACTCTGATCTTCTTTACAAGGTCAATGTTTCAGACTTTGATTTCTCTGACCACAAGACGGTTTTCTTTGATTTGAAGCTGGTGAGGCCACAACGTCCCAAACGGACTGTTACATCTAGAAACTTAAGGCAGATCAACATTGAAGTTTTTCACACTGACATGAAAACCATCATAGGCACTGTGCTCACTGACTGCGGTGAAGACCAGCTCCTGGACTCCTACATAAGCAGCTTCTAGATCAGCACGCTCCATGCGTGACAAGGCGCCTCACGTCCCGTCCTTCAGCGCCTTGGATTATTGACGATGTGCGTGATGCCAAGCGTACACTTCGACAAGCGGAAAGGCGGTGGCGATCAAGTGGCCTTACTGTTCATTGGAGCGCATGGGGTTGAAGTCTGTCCAGAAACATGCTATGAGAGAGTACTACTGTACTAAGCTAGAGGACTGCAAGTCTAGCAGACAGGTGTTTTCCACCACAAATGAACTACTTGGCAAGAAGAAAGAGTGTGTTTTGCCTAATAATGTTCCCTTGTCAGAGTTTCCAGACAGGTTTGTGTACTTCTTTGAGAGCAAAATCTCAGACATTCGCAGGGAACTCGACACCTGTACTACTGATGCCACATTCCTTCCTTTTTCAGGGGTTGAGCTTGGTGACTTTACACCTGTCACGGAGGATTTCATTAGAGAACTTGTTCGTGCCTCCCCAAACAAAAGCTGTACCCTAGACCCTCTGCCTATATCATTTGTGAAGGAGTTTCAGTGCGAAATGATCCCTGTCATCACACGCATTGTCAACGCTTCGTTGTTGTCAGGCTCTGTTCCAGAGCACTTCAAACATGCATTGGTATCGCCTCTTTTAGTCTTGACCAGAATGTTCTTAAGAATTACAGACCAGTCTCAAACCTCCCCTTTCTCTCTAAGATCCTTGAGAAAGCTGTCCTCTCCCAGCTCCAGACTCACTTGCATCAAAATGGTCTTCTTGACACCTACCAGTCTGCGTACCGCAGACATCACAGCACCGAAACAGCACTCCTGCATGTGACCAACTGCCTGCTGGGTCATGCTGACGAGGGTGAAGTCTCCATACTCTCCCTGCTGGATCTTTCCGCCGCGTTTGATACGCTGGATCATGGCATTTTGCTGAAACGTCTGCAGATCACCTTTGGTATCACTGGTTCCGCTCTTGACTGGTTCAGGTCTTACCTCTCCAGCAGATCACAGTCTGTTCTAGTTCAGAACCGATCATCTCAGCCTGTGCAGCTGAGGTATGGGGTGCCGCAGGGGTCAGTGCTCGGCCCTATTCTGTTCAGCCTGTACACACAGCCTCTGTCTAAAATCGTCAGTCAGAATGAGTGCATGTTCCATAAGTACGCTGATGACACCCAGCTGGGTACTTCAGGCAAGCCACATGAGTTCTCTGGCTCTGTCAAGAGAATGGAGGGGTGTATTGAGAAAGTGAAGCACTGGATGTCATGACTGAAGCCATGGTTGTTGGGTCTCGCTCAAGAGTGTCTGTTTCTGGTGAAGAACATCTGCGGGTGGGTGACAGCCAGATCTCTTTTCAGTCTGAGGTGAAGAATCTCGGGGTCATCCTCGAATCCAGTCTCACAATGTCACAACACATCAGCTTTGTCTGCCGTGCAGCATATCTTGAACTCCGTCGACTGGGCATTATTAGACCATTTCTGACCGAGAAGGTTTCCGCACAGTTAGCCTGCTCACGCATTCTCACACGCCTGGATTACTGCAACTCTCTGTTAGCTGGAGTCACTGCTGAGCAAACATCTCGTCTGCAGCGTATACAAAACCATGCTTCTAAGATTGTCCTTCAAAAGAAACGCAGAGATCATGCTACCCCACTTCTGAAGCATTTGCATTGGCTCCCTGTAAAACTGCGAATAGAGTTTAAACTCGCAACCCTTGCCTATCGCTTCTTCGATTGTACACTGCCAGCATACTTGTCATCTTGTCTGGCCGCTTACGACCCACCAAGAGCACTCCGGTCCAGTTCAGAAAAACTTCCCACCATCCCCCGTGCGAAACTTACATTTGGCAGGAGGTCCTTTCAGTACCAGGTCCGGAGAGTTTGGAATTCACTTCCTCTACATGTCCGTCAGTCTCCATCTTTCACAGTTTTTAACAACAAACTAAAAACCCACTTCTTCCAGTCAGCCTTCTCTCCCTCTTAGTTAATTAGCTGCGAAATGGTCTTTGTTGCCTGCACAACTCTATCCATCTGTAAATACTACCCCCTCCACCTCCCCCCCCCCCAGCTCATTTTACCGAGATCCCAGCTGTATTTTATGAAAGTGATGTGTGTGTGTGTGTGTGTTTTTCTGTGTGTGACGTCAGTGTGTGTGTGTAATTGTAGAGCGCTCTGAGCCAGCATCTACTGGGATACTGCCTTATAGAAAAGCAATTTATTATTATTATTATTATTAACATTTCGTTTCACGCTTCACGACGCACATTTTCGGAGCAAGAGTAATTGTGCGTGTGATACGAATATGTTTTTCTGTGTGTGTAGTTTTGTTTCCAACTCGGCCATAACACTTTTCTGGGCAGGTACGTGTTACGTTTCACGCTAATTTGTTTGTAAGATAGCAGAGATTTACATACAGGTACTTATCAAATAGAAGGTGGTGAAAAGTTGCACGATGTTTCCAACAAGGAGGAACGGCCCCGTCCTACAAAGTTGTTCCTCCAAACTTCATTTCATTTTGTCTGTTTTGTTGTTATTGTCCCCTCTCCAAGTTCTACCAATGACACTAGATCCTTTACGACCTCGACCGATTAGCCACGTGACTCGGGGTGGGGGCGGGTGGGGGAAGAAGGGAGAGAAAGAGAAAGAGGCAGAGAGAGAGGGTGGGTGGGTGGGTGTTTAGGAGTTTAACGTCCTTTTCCCCCACATAAGGGTGATATCAAAGACGGGGCAACGAGAAAAAGGCCAGCACAAATATTTGGCCCCAGCGGCCGGGATTCGAACTCTCGGCCCAAGCATTGAAAGTCCAACGCTCTACCATTCGGCCACCCTGGCTCCCCAGAGAGAGAGAGAGAGAGAGAGACGTCAGTTCCGTGAACTAAACATTTGACGTCAGCCTCAGGCAGGTCGTCATACAGAGAGAGAGAGAGAGAGATGACGTCAATTCCGTGAAGTAAACTTTTGACGTCAGCCTCTAGCACTGAGATCGTCTGAGGATGCTTGTTCATGTCTTGTGATTTCCCTGTTGGCTTTGTGACTTCTCCGACTGAATTATTTTTCACATGAAATCTGGAAGTTCCAGAGGGCTGATGAAATGTCGGAAGCAGTGACGATACTTGCAGATTTTGTCTGTAAACCAAACATTTGACGTCAGCCTCACGCTGCTCGTCTGACAGATGATACTTCTACATATCTTGTGATTTCCTTGTTGCTTTTGTGACTTCCGTGACTGAATTAATTTTGACATAAAATCTGGAAGATCTAGAGAGCTGATGAAACGTGGACTTAAGTGCCTTGGATTGTACTTACGAAATTGCAAAATTGGAACTTTTTTGACCGGCGCTTCTCGCAGAAACGTGAAAAATGTGTTTATCTAAAAGCTCTGCTATTCTTAATACTAAAACTATAATAGTGCAGTAGTTCATGTCATATGTGCAGTTGGCACAAGTGACAAAAATACCGGAATGATGAGTAATTTGAAGGAGTCTTTTCATAGATATTTGGTCTTATACGCAAACCACCCATACCTCGGAAATATTTTTCTTACACAAAACCTGTCAGAGCTACAGAGCTGTGCTACGAAAACAGGCAGTATAATTGGATGATCTTCCCAATTTCAGAAAATGAAGCCATTTGAACATTTTTTTTCGAAAAAATTCATAACATGACCGATTTTTAAAAATCGGCGATAACTCTTTTGAAAATGCAGTAGGCTAAAAATCGTGAAAAGTAGGTCTGGAGAAGGTGAATTCCCATTTTATCTCAAAGTAAAAAGGCCTCCAACGAGGTGGTTTAGGAGATAGCCATCATTACATCCGTCCACACACACACACACACAGACACACACACGTCTCACAACTCCCGCCAAAAAGAACGCAGCAGCATAGAGTGCACGTAAGGTGTCTATGACGCAGATTTCGTTACGTCACTGTGTGCGTGAAAGTAAGTATTGTGTGGAGAAACGTCACAGTCTTGTTTTGTATCACTGAAACTTGCTGCTGCGCGTAGCAAAATCTGCCCCGTCTCATAAAGTTGTTTCTCTATAGAGAAACAACTTAATTAACAAACAAGGGGGAACGGCCCCGTCCTACAAAGTTGTTTCTCCAAACTTCATTTTATTTTGTCTTTGTAGTTATTGTTGCCGGTTCTTCCCTCTCCAAGTTCTACCAATGACACTAGATCCTCTACGACCTCGACCGATTAGCCACGTGACTGGGGGTGGGGCCGGGTGGGGGAAGAAGGGAGGGAGAGAGAGAGAGGCAGAGAGAGAGAGTGGGTGGGTGGGTGTTTAGGAGTTTAACGTCCTTTTCCCCCACATAAGGGTGATATCAAAGACGGGGCAACGAGAAAAAGGCCAGCACAAATATTTGGCCCCAGCGGCCAGGATTCGAACTCTCGGCCCAAGCATTGAAAGTCCAACGCTCTACCATTCGGCCACCCTGGCTCCCCAGAGAGAGAGAGAGAGAGAGAGACGTCAGTTCCGTGATCTAAACATTTGACGTCAGCCCAGGCAGGTCGTCATACAGAGAGAGAGAGAGAGATGACGTCAATTCCGTGAAGTAAACTATCGACGTCAGCCTCTAGCACTGAGATCGTCTGAGGATGCTTGTTCATGTCTTGTGATTTCCCTGTTGGCTTTGTGACTTCTCCGACTGAATTATTTTTCACATGAAATCTGGAAGATCTAGAGGGCTGATGAAATGTCGGAAGCAGTGGCGATACTTGCAGATTTTGTCTGCGAACCAAACATTTGACGTCAGGCCCACGCTGCTCGTCTGACAGATGATACTTCTACATATCTTGTGATTTCCTTGTTGCTTTTGTGACTTCCGTGACTGAATTAATTTTGACATAAAATCTGGAAGATCTAGAGAGCTGATGAAACGTGGACTTAAGTGCCTTAGTTTGTACTTACGAAATTGCAAAATTGGAACTTTTTTGACCGGCGCTTCTCGCAGAAACTTGAAAAATGTGTTTATCTAAAAGCTCTGCTATTCTTAATACTAAAACTATAATAGTGCAGCAGTTCATGTCATATGTGCAGTTGGCACAAGTGACAAAAATACCGGAATGATGAGTAATTTGAAGGAGTCTTTTCATAGATATTTGGCTTTATATGCAAACCACCCCTACCTCGGAAATATTTTTCTTACACAAAACCTGTCAGAGCTACATAGCTGTGCTACGAAAACAGGCAGTATAATTGGATGATCTTCCCAATTTCAGAAAATGAAGCCATTTGAACATTTTTTTTCGAAAAAATTCGTAACATGACCGATTTTTAAAAATCGGCGATAACTCTTTTCAAAATGCAGTAGGCTAAAAATCGTGAAAAGTAGGTCTGGAGAAGGTGAATTCCCATTTTATCTCAAAGTAAAAAGGCCTCCAACGAGGTGGTTTAGGAGATAGCCATCATTACATCCATCCACACACACACACACACACACACACACGTCATTCCCGCCAAAAAGAACGCAGCAGCAAAGTGTGCACGTAAGGTGTCTATGACGCAGATTTCGTTACGTCACTGTGAGCGTGAAAGTAAGTATTGTGTGGAGAAACGTCACAGTCTTGTTTTGTATCACTGAAACTTGCTGCTGCGCGTAGCAAAATCTGCCCCGTCTCATAAAGTTGTTTCTCTATAGAGAAACAACTTAAAAACACCCACCTGGCAGAAATGAGTCTACTACACACTAGAATCAGCTATGGAGCACTGACATTTCAAAACTGCCAACCCTTTGCAGTCACCGCTGCGGTTCGAAAATATTGTATATGTTTGTAACATACGTACACGTAATATATTTCTTGACGTGCCATATCTCTGCAACTTTTCATCCGATCAAGTTCTACTGCGAAGGAGTGTGAAAAGGAGAATTCTGTCTGCGCCATGACAGGACAAGGTCAGGCGGCATATTGTTTGTGACCACAGTATTTCTCTACCTATCACTGCTACCAGGGGTGTACCAGAAGCAGTGTCACTGGTGCAGTAAAACGGAAACGAGTGGCCATGACCTTGACTCAAGGTCACTGAATACAAGTATGTCAGTAAAGGAGTTATCAATGTCTGTCATCACGCAAAGTTTGATGCCTCTGGTTTTTGTAGATTCTGAGAGATTTGCAACAGCGAAGTTCCAAAAAGACAGCTTTAGTGACCTTGACCTTGGGTCAAGGTCAATCTATAGGGTATGTTTTGAAAGTTCTTGTTGCTGTCTATCAGCAAGCCAAGTTTGGTGCTTCTGCTTTTTGTAGAATCTGAGAAAATGACAACGTTACAGCTTTTAGTCTCACTCACACACACACACACACACACACACACACACACACACACACACACACACACACACGACGGAGGACTAATACATAGATTCCCTTACACAAGTGAGCCAAACATGGTAGGCATTTATTTTCGTCCATCCACATCTGATTGGATTACTTGAGTATGATGCCATTAGTGATCAGAGAACCCTAATGATCAAACAAAACTCGAGAGCACAGGAGACTGGGTTTCGACAAATAAGCACCAATCTGAGCCTACCTATACTACATATAAGTAAAATCAGCCCCCCCAAAAAAAACCAAAAAAAAAAAACAAAGACACCCCAAAAAACCCATGAGACACCAGTTTTACATATTTACCCATGATACGAAAGTGTTTTCTTCTCTCATTTTACAGAGGGAAGACGTACGTGAGGCAGCTTTAGCGATAATCATGATGTGCATGTCCCTACGTCGTCTCCGGTTACCTTTACTCCTACTGGCTATCGTTGTACTGCTGGTACTCACAAGGATGTACCAGTCTGGCAGTGGGACGTCATCAAACCGCACCGCGTCACTCAAGCTTCGACTAACTTCAGCTGGAATCCATTGCGATGGGCAGTCAGGCTGGTGCCATAGAAAGACTGAGAGTGACAGCGAGAAAGAGGCTTTCAAGCTCCCGAAACTGTCCGACAAGGTTTTGAAAGGTTCCAGCTCCGCTGCTCCTACTGTTTCTGAATACACAACCGGTGAGAGCACTTCTCACTTTAGATTTACTGGAAAGAAAACTGTTAAGCATGGCCGTTTGGTTGCAACTGGAAACAGATCAGGTTCTAAAGAAACAGTCGCCGTGGACAGAACTGTCGAAAATTTGATAAACTCTAGCACAGAGCCTTCTGTGATCAAGGCTTCATCCTCTAAGAACCAACACAGAAACATGGCGCATATTGCAACTGGAACATTTGGCAACCGAACCAATGCTAGCATACACAGACCGATATCACAGCTGGCCACAGAGAATACAGGTAAGGCTGTCCTTGAGTTTGTGAGAAGTCTAAGTGAGTCGCAGAAGGAAGACTACCTCCGTCACAACACATCCTACTACATCCCTCGTGCGCAGATCATCAACGCCTTCCTCCCGAAACTGATCATCCAGACGAGGGACCTTTGCCCAAAAGATGACCTCTTCCTTCTAATTGTCGTTCCGTCCGTTGTCGACAAATTCAACGAGAGACAAGCCATAAGGAACACTTGGGCTAGTCCCATTTATGGTACATCGACGTGGCCTCGGAAGAAATTACGTCACTCAGTAAAGATCGTTTTCTTCTTGGGGGTTAAAAATGCCTCCGGCAATTCAGGGCTATTGAAGCAGGAGTCGGCGCTTCATGGAGACATCGTCCAGGCCGATTTCGTCGACAGCTACCGTAACTTGAGCATCAAGATTGCCGCAGCGTGTCACTGGAGCGCCACCCACTGTCGGAGTGCGCGTCATTTGTTGAAAGTGGACTCAGACACTTTCGTCAACTTACCGCTTCTCTTGGAATTCCTGGAGGTAGTGTCAGCGCGAAGTAGTCATTACGTTCTCGGATATAAAGCGGGGCAGACGTCAAGTGTGATGCGAAGCCATCCCTCCAAGTGGGCTGTTGGTTTGGACGAGTACCCTTTCCAAACATACCCAGCCTATCTTTTCGGCCACTCCTACGTCATTTCTGGCGATGCGATACCGGAGTTGCTTCACGCCTACCAGCACATGCCTCTAGTGCCCGTGGAGGACGCGCTTTTCACAGGTATTCTGAGAAAAGTGGCAGGTGTGAGGCATATCTACTGTCCTTACTTTGCACATCCCAAGGACAAGCGGAAAACAGACTTGTGTCCCTTTGCTCGCGACCGAGCTCTTACTCAAACTGGTTTCAATCATCCCCCAAGACTGTACCTGATGTGGAAACTGATACGGACTGGAAAGTGTTCTGCTTCACACGACTGAAATGCATTGTGACGTTGGCATTTTAACACCTCGTCAGCGGTGTTGGTCTTATCTCCAGTCCACCACACAGTCCTTACAAACGACTCGCATGTACTTGTATAATTATTTGTATACATGGCTATAGCCAGTACATGTATAAGTGTGCAAATAAATGCTGTGAAATCCCTCTGTCCATATCCTTCTCCAACTTCCGGTAACTGGCACCGTAAGTCAGTAAGTTAATTTTGTCGTGGACATTTGTCACTCTCTGCTACACCACCGGCGATCGCGACAAAATGTGTTTAGAGATCATAATTATTTGGTGGAGATGGCTGTACAAGACTCTCTCTCTCTCTCTCTCTCTCTCTCTCTCACACACACACACACACACACACAGCGGACAGCACAGGACAGAACGGACTGGCTTCCAGTCTGTTTATAGAGGATGGTGAAACTGGGGATACTAAAGGAGAGCCGAACTAATTCGCGATGTTCTCGTCGCACTCAGTCAGATAATAGAAGATGGCATAAATATGATTGATCCCAGTGAATTAAAATGAAATCGATCCACATTAAAACGACCGGCATAAAACTAATTTACACTCTGATCAGCTTTTTAAACTCTGGGCAAATCAGTTCAAAATCTGATTGTCGTTCTGGAAGCTGCCAACAAAAGACAGGCTGCAGGGCGCAGCTGCGTTTGTCCCAATGAATTGTTGAACGTAAATTGACCAGAAGGCGTTTGCTTCCTACCCCCCCCCCCCCCCCTTTCTCATTTGACGCTTACCATGCACGAACTAGAAATCGTTTGGGGGAACCGTTGTTTGCGAGTTTGTGACAGTCAATGAAGTTTTCTCGGACAAAACAGCAAATGCAATGCGCCCATCTTTGTAAATAAAATGGACAAAGAACTGTCCAAGGTGACCCCGAGATTTCTGACAGACGGTCCCGGCTGGGGCCAAATATTGTGCTGGCTTTTTCATCGTTGCCCCGTCTTTGATATCACCCTATGTGGTGGAAAAGGACGTTAAACCCCCAAACACCCACCCACCCACCTGACAGACGGGGAGAAGTTAATATGTGTACCATTGATACACATGGATGTTGGTAGGTCAGAGTGTGTAGTTCTTTTTGAGACAACAAGCATTGCTTCTGTCTTGTCGTCATTCAACTGTAGTTTGTTGAACTGCATCCACTGCTTGACATCGCTAATGCACTCTTGCGTGCGCCGGATGACACCGTCTAGCTCATCTGCATAGCCAGAGTCATGGAGTTGTGTATCATCAGCGTACATGTGGTAGGAAATGGAGTACTGCAGTATGACATCAGACACTGGCTGTGCATAAAGAGTGAAGATCACAGGATCCTTGAGGGACGCCAAACCTCAGTGGAGATGGTTTTGACTGAAGGCCGTCAATGGAAACAGAAAGAGTACGGTCTGACAGATAGGATCGAATCCAATCCAGAGCTGAGCCTCGAATGCCAAAGGTAGTTTTAATTTATTAAGACGGGACATCAGAATGCTGTGCTCAGTTGTGTCAAAGGCTGCGGACAAGTCCAGCTTTCCGTCGTCCAAGACAGACATAAGGTCATTGACGACACGAACAAGTGCTGTGTCCGGGCTTGTAAGCAGACTGAAAAACATGAGACAGACTATTGGAATGCAGGTGCTCAAAGAGCTGCTGGGGGACAATTTTTTTCTCAATAATTTTAGATAAGAACGGAAGGCTAATGTAAGAAAAATGGCAGCATACCTAAGCTGTCCGATGAGTTTTACTAGCTGAGCTTGATTGAAGTTAGAATGGGATCCCCTATGGCGCACGCAGTGTTAGCGTGGGACATTTTCCAATGAGACACGCACGCACTGTAGCTTGTAGGGCGAAAGTGTGTATTTTCATGGAGCGTTATTCGGCGTCAGTAGTGTTCTATCATTATATAACTATTGGTCCATCCACCACAGAGATATTAATGTGTTCATATTTTCCTATGGGTGGATACATGACCCTCGATTACAGGAGAAAGTGGGTGGGTGGGTGTTTGGGAGTTTAACGTCCTTTTCCAGGACGTATTACAGGAGAGGGACATCATGACTAGGGCTGCCTTCATTGCAAGAATTTTATCAAAAGTGATTATGTCAAATGCATTATGCGTCATCCCAGCGAGGAAAGACGTCATAGATTTCAAGGAAACAACGTCACTTCTCTCTTCCAAAAACCAAGATTAGTTTGACAAGCCAAGTCAGTCGTTTCCATTCACAGAAAGAGAGACAGAGTGCTGTATGTGTGTCCTCCTCCCCGATACACGGCATTGCAACAGAACGACAGCGACGACAGAACATCATTGAATGAAAACAACATACTGGGCTGGTGACCATCTTATATATTTTTTGGTTGTTGTTTTTGCTTTTTTAAACATTTTGCGCTTGCCATGCACCAACTAGAAGACTTTAGAGGGAACCGTTGTTTACGAGTTTGTGACAGTCAATGAAGTTTTCTCAGGCAAGACAGCAAAAACAACAATCCCACCTTTACGAATAAAATAAAGGAAAAGGCACCGCTCCCCTCTGAAATTCGGGGAAATCAACAATAGCTGGAATCTATTTTTGTCCAGCCACATCTCTATGAATTACTTGATGATGATGCAGTTATAGCCTAGAGATCAAACAAAAAGCAAAGGCACAGAAAAAAGCATTTCGACGAAATGAATGAGTACCAGCCTGATCATACACCATAAGTATAACCAACTAAACGTGAAACACAAGGAGACATCAGTTTTATAGATTTACTTGCACTTTACATTATTATGTTTTTCTCTCTCTCACTTTTTACAGAGGGATGACGTAAGGCAGCTTTAGTAATAATGATACGCATGTCCCTACGCCGTCTCCGGGTACCTTTACTCCTACTGGGTGTCGTACTGCTGGTACTGACAAGGATGTACCAGAGTGACAGTGAGAAAGAGGCTTTCAAGTTCCCGTATCTGCCCGACAAGGTTTTGAAAGATTCCAGCTCCGCTGCTCCTACTGTTTCTGAATATACAGCCAGCGAGAGTACTGCTCACTTTACATTTACTGCAAAGAAAACCCATGTTAAGAATGGCCGTTTTGTTGCAACTGACAATAGATCAGGTTCTAAAGAAACAGTCGCCGTGGACAGAACTGTCGAAAATTTGTTGAACTCTAGCACAGAGCCTTCTGGGATCAAGGCTTCATCCTCTAAGATCCAATACAGAAACATGACGCATATTGCGACTGGAACATTTGGCAACCAAACCAATGCTAGCATACACAGACCGATATCACAGCTGGCCACAGAGAATACAGGTAAGGCTGTCCTTGAGTTTGTGAGAAGTCTAAATGAGTCGCAGGAGGAAGACTACCTCCGTCACAACACATCCTACTTCATCCCTCGTGCCCAGATCATCAACGCCTTCCTCCCAAAATTGATCATCCAGACCAGGGACCTTTGCCCAAAAGATGACCTCTTCCTTCTAATTGTCGTTCCGTCCGTTGTCGACAAATTCAACGAGAGACAAGCCATAAGGAACACTTGGGCTAGTCCCATTTATGGTACATCGACGTGGCCTCGGAAGAAATTACGTCACTCAGTAAAGATCGTTTTCTTCTTGGGAGTTAAAAATGCCTCCAGCAATTCAGGGCTATTGAAGCAGGAGTCGGCGCTTCATGGAGACATCGTCCAGGCCGATTTCGTCGACAGCTACCGAAACTTGAGTATCAAGATTGCCGCAGCGTGTCACTGGAGCGCCACCTACTGTGGGAGTGCGCGTCATTTGTTGAAAGTGGACTCTGACACTTTCGTCAACTTACCGCTTCTCTTGGAATTCCTGGAGATAGTGTCAGCGCGAAGTAGTCATTACGTTCTCGGATGTAACGCGGGGCAGACGTCAAGTGTGGTGCGAAGCCATCCCTCCAAGTGGGCTGTTGGTTTGGACGAGTACCCTTTCCGAAGCTACCCAGTCTATCTTTACGGCAACTCCTACGTCATTTCTGGCGATGCGATACCGGAGTTGCTTCATGCCTACCAGCACATGCCTCTAGTGCCCGTGGAGGACGCGCTTTTCACAGGTATTCTGAGAAAAGTGGCAGGTGTGAGGCATATCTACTGTCCTTACTTTGCACATCCCAGTGTCAAACGGAAAATAGACTTGTGTCCCTTTGCTCGCGATCGAGCTCTTACTCAAACTGGTTTCAATCATCCGCCAGGTCTGTACGTGATGTGGAAACTGATACGGACTGGAAAGTGTTCTGCTTCACACGACTGACATGCATTGTGACGTTGGCATTTTAACACCTCGTCAGCGGTGTTGGTCTTATCTCCAGTCCACCACACAGTCCTTACAAACGACTCGCATGTACTTGTATAATTATTTGTATACCTGGCTATAGCCAGTACATGTATAAGTGTGCAAATAAATGCTGTGAAATCTCTCTGTCCATATCCTTCTCCAACTTCCGGTAACTGGCACCGTAAGTCAGTAAGTTAATTTTGTCGTGGACATTCGTCACTCCTTGCCTCTCTGCTACACCACCGACGATCGCGACACAATGTGTTTAGAGATCATATTTGGTGGAGATGGCTGTACAAGACTCTCTCTCTCTCTCTCTCTCTCTCTCTCTCTCTCTCTCTCACACACACACACACACATACACACACACACACACACACACACACACACACACACACACACACACACACACACACACACACACAGCGGACAGCACAGGACAGAACGGACTGGCTTCCAGTCTGTTTATAGAGGATGGTGAAACTGGGGATACTAAAGGAGAGCCGAACTAATTCGCAATGTTCTCGTCGCACTCAGTCAGATAATAGAAGATGGCATAAATATGATTGATCCCAGTGAATTAAAATGAAATCGATCCACATTGAAACGACCGGCATAAAACTAATTTACACTCTGATCAGCTTTTTAAACTCTGGGCAGATCAGTTCAAAATCTGATTGTCGTTCCGGCAGCTGTCAACAAAAGACAGGCCTTTTGGTTGCAACTGACAATAGATCAGGTTCTAAAGAAACAGTGGCCGTGGACAGAACATCGACGTGGCCTCGGAAGAAATTACGTCACTCAGTGAAGATCGTTTTCTTCTTGGGGGTTAATAATGCCTCCAACACTTCAGGACTTTTGAAACAGGAGTCGGCGCTTCATGGAGACATCGTCCAGGCCGATTTCGTCGACAGCTACCGTAAGTTGAGCATCAAGACTGCCGCGACGTGTCACTCAGTGGAGCGCCACCTACTGTCGGAGTGCTCGTCATTTGTTGAAGGTGGACTCTGACACTTTCGTCGACTTACCGCTTCTCTTGGAATTCCTGGAGGTAGTGTCAGCGCGAGGGAGTCATTACGTTCTTGGATACAAAGCACGGGTTACACCAGTGGTGCGAAGCCGTCCCTCCCACTGGGCTGTTGGTTTTGATGAGTACCCTTTCCGAAGCTACCCAGCCTATCTTTTCGGCCACTCTTACGTCATTTCTGGCGATGCGATACCGGGTTTGCTTTACGCCTACCAGCACATGCCTCTAGTGCCGGTGAAGGACGTGTTTTTCACAGGTATTCTGAGGAAAGTGGCAGGTGTGAGGCATATCTACTGTTCCTATTTTGCAAGTCCCAGGGACAAGCGGAGAAGAAACCTGTGTACCTTTGCTCGCGACCGAGTTCTTAGTCAAACGGGTTTCACTCGCCCGTCACGGCTGTACCTGATGTGGAAACTGATACAGACTGGAAACTGTTCCGCTTCACACAACTGATCAACACTGCCACGTCGGTATGCATATTGTCAGCGTTTTTGGGCTGCTCTCCAGTCCGCTGCAGAGACCTTGTCTCCGATACATCTTACAAACGATCAACCGACTCGTCGTGTTGTACGGTAGACGTAGCTGTAGCCAGTGTTAGTATGTGAGCACTAGTTCTAATAAATGCTGTGAAATTGGTTATTCTCTCTGTACAGTTCGTACTCTGATTGAGTTTTCAGGGCTTAACGCCGCGTAAGCTGTATAATAATAATAATAATAAATGACATTTGTAGGGCGCATTTCTTTGGAAGAAACTCAATGCGCCAATCACTCACCGACACTCACGCACATTTTACAAACAGTTGACATGCAGACATACACTGACTAGTTGTTGATAGGGGAAATTACTGGAAAGCTTCACAAAGATTGATTCGCGGCTCAACATGCCTGTACTAAACAACAGCAAAACACCAAAACTGTAACATTGAGCAAATGACGCAAAGTGGTATGCAGGAGACGTTGCACATTCATGCTAACTTATCGAACTCCCAATTACAAAAAAATTAGAAAGACAAATATCAATTCAGTATAACGAGATAAAACGAACACTGAATGCATTTATAGCAAAGATGGAAACGTATCCCCTGCTACAGTAAGTAGTTCGCAGAATATATCCATCATTACTTGTTCCTAACCACAGGTAGTGCAGACGTTACTGCGAGGGTAAAACAGATCAAGAAAAGACCACGTAGGGGGAATCCAGTGAACTTGGGTCGGCCTTCAGAACTGGCCACCAGATGTCTCACTGGACCAAGACCCGCACAATGATCTCCCGCCAGAGAAGGGTTTAAGGGAGCAAAAGATAAGTGAATAGACGGACGGAGGCAGTCGTAAGAGTATGGAAGGACTGAGAAAATGGGAGTGGGCTAGCTCTGCCCCCCCCCCCCCAAAAAAAAAAAAACAACAAAAAAAAAAACAACAACAAACAAACAAACAAACAAACAAACCTCGCCGCAAGAACCAGCCCTTGACACGTGAAGGCGAGCTCATTCCTACCCCAGCGCCGTTAGTCAGTACGCTAATTTAGTTATAAGGCATGGTCATTTGCCATCCCATATTTCTCTGCTAAACCATCAGTGATCACGGCACATTATTTCATAGACTGCAACACAAGTTTCAGTCGAACTGTCAGATCACTTATGACTTGCGAATGAAATTATAACTCAACCTAATATCGTAGGTAGCCCCATGACGCGTGCTGGAAATCATGACTGAATGGTTGGCATACTAATGATTTCACTGCTGCTCAGCGAAAACCTGATCGTTGCTCCTTCTGCTGTCATAGTTTCGAGATATACTACCATAAAGGCCGTGGGAACGTTACCGTTGTCAGGTCCCATTTACAGCACATCGCTATGGCCCAGGCAACGATTGCGTCACTTAGTAAAGATTATTTTTCTTGGTGGGATACAAGACTACCTACAGCGTGATTCGTTTGCAAAGGGTGGACACGTTTTGTGGATGTGACACGTAAAGCCATTCGCTGTTGTTGCTGCCGCAATGTGTTTCACGGGCATATTTTTGTTTTTGTGGAAACCTTTATGGAACACCGCTTTATGCTTCACAAGTCCGAGATGCTAGAGTACATGTCCCCGACCAGTCGCCACAATCACTATGCCATGGTACAGAGTTCACCCGCTACAACTCAGCTGTCCTGCTGTCAAACGTTCTGTAGAGTGTCAGTGTTACGTTATTAGTTACGGTAAAAGCCTGTAATATTCAGTACAACTGACTTACATGGACTGGTCATATTCAACCGGTTAACTTGGGACGGTTGAAGAATGGGTATCACACCCGTGTCGAATCGGACCCACGGACGGTATTTTCAGCATAGCGACTGCATTATTATATACAGTCGCACTCGCCTAAGCGAAACACGCTTAAGCAAAAAACTCGGATAACAGAAACCAAAACCAATTCCCCGCCAGACCCCCCTCTTTGTAAGACTATTTCTAATTCGGATAAGCCAAACTCTGTCAAAAAATAGCTAACTCAAACACGGATATCCCAAACGTGATTTTGACAGATAAGCCGAACTCTAAACACTGTCGGAGAGACTTTTTTTTTAATTTTTGCTTGAAAAACACGTCGGGAAGATAACTTATGAACATATTTCGTCACGGCTATAATTATCCTACAGAAACGAACACGTCACCTGTTTTTCAGTATGCGGGAAACTGATGACGCGTGCCACATGTTTTGCAGGCGCCATTGTTTGGACAGAACGAGTGGTAGATCTAAGTTTGCGTGCGTGAATTAGGTGGTGGGTTCAGGGTTAGAGATGGGATGACCGAGGGAGGGGCACAGGGAAGGGGCAGGTCGAAAGGTAACCTTGGGAGATTTGCGATGGGCGTGGTTTATGGGCTAGTCGAAAGGATGTGAGCTCGGGCTTAGATTTGTGCGTGCACGATTGTTTCTTTTGGCGTGTGTAGGGGAGGGAGTGTGTAACATGCAGTCTCCCAGTGTGTGTGTGTGTGTGTGTGTGTGTGTGTGTGTGAATGCTTGTGTGTGTGTGTGTGTGTGTGTGTGAGGGGAGGCGGGGGGGGGGGAATGGAGCGTGCATTGGCTTGTGCGTATATAAGCGCGCACATTTGTGTGTGTGTGTGTGTGTGTGTGTGTGTGTGTGTGTGAGGGTGGGGGAGGGGTGGAGGTGAGGGGGTGGGGGTGGTGGAGTGCAGGAACGGAGTGGAGCGTACATTGATTTGTGCGTACAGTAATGCGACCGCATTTGTGTGTGTGTGTGTGTGTGTGTGTGTGTGTGTGTGTGTGTGTGTGTGTGTGTGTGTGTTTTCACCATTTAGTTTTATAGTTTGGTGTTTTTAAAAAAAAATAAAGCCCCACTGAAGAAAGCACTTATAACTTGTCACTGTTTTGATCTTATTCATTCAAACACACACACACACACACACACACACACACACACACACACACACACACACACACACACACACACACCACGCACAGAGAGAGAGAGAGAGACTGAGAAAGTTTTGTCTGTGTTACTAGTCTCAGGAATCAATAAGCTCGACCCGTGTCTTTCTCATACCGTTGCCATTATACACATTTGCATATACATATATATTTGCCCATAGAAAAGCAGCATACACGTCTACAAACTTTCGCAAAATTATCCATTCGATGTTTCAGTTGCAAAGGGAAGCAAAGATATTCTCTTTAAAAAAAAAAAAAAACATTTTACAAACATTCCAAGTGATTTTACAACTTGTCCTGAAAAAAACTCGGTTAAGCCGAACTGCAGAGTGATTTCTCGGGAAAGGTTTGGCTTATCCGAACTCGGATATGCAGAAACTCGGATAAGCGAAAAGATTTTCCATTCCCCGGGCGAGTTCGGCTTAAGCGTGTTTGACTGTATAGGCAAATTACTGAAGGAAAAACCCTTGTTTTTTTCATCTCGGCTTAGCTGAAAACAGAGTCAACATCAGCATCTTAAAATCCGTTCAGGGGCAGTAATCAAGCGACTGAGGGGAATGCAATGCCGGGGCTCATCGTTAGTTTCCCTTTGAACAACCGCATAACGCAATCTATCAATGGTTTCAGTTAAAATTATAACTGAAGTGGGGAAACGTTAACCCTTTTTGCAGTCCCTTTCAGCAATTCAGAGTATATGGTGTCAACTGAAACACATAGCAGGACCTTAGAAAGCGACTATACCTCCAACCACGCTTAGACCCAAGAATGCCGGGGCCATTAATTTAATAGGGACAATTGCTATCGCCTATATTTGGCCACCCCTGAATTTGTGACACTGACACGTGTAGTAGAGCCATTTCGTGCAGTGTTGAAGTGTTCAACGTTTATATAAAACGAGCTGACATTCCAACAGACACATGAAAATGGGCCGTTAACCCCCACGACCACCCCCCCCCACCCCCCCCAAAAAAAAGGAAAAAAAAAAAGAAAAAAAGAATAGGCTTGCCGCTATCTGATGACTATGGATTATGAGCCATGATCCACACAGTACGTTGTTTGGTGTTCAGTCGTGCTTCATCACAGACGCTGGTTAAGTTCGTCCTACAAACCAAGACGTCTGTCAGTGCGTGTGCATGACGATATATTTAATTAATTCTACAAAATAACAGTAACATACTAAAGACTGGCTCATACACAGGGCAGTCTCTACAGGCTCAATGCGATTTCCAGGAAAAATGTAAGTACACACTAAACTATGTAAACAAAAACAGGACTGTACAGTGTCAAGAGGAAAGGCCTCAAGCATGACTGAAAGGCCAAACGAAAGTAGTGGATATTTAGAGGGATTTGATGGATGTGACTGATTTAGCTTGGTATGGGAGGTTATTCCAAGTATGGGGGACGTGAAAAGCAGAAGATCTTTCACCAAAGGTTTTGAGAGGCACTTTAGGGGAAACGAAGATTCTATCATCTTCACTAGAGCGGAGTGAACAAAATGCCGTAAAACTGTATAGATTTTCTCACATTTATTAACGCGCTATTGTATAGGTTCCTCCTACTAATCAAGACGTCTGTGAATGTGATGAAACTCTAAGTTTGTCTTTCAAAAAATAAGAAATAAATAAACTGTAAAACGTTTCTGTTAGTTTACATGAGTTTCATGATGATTAACGCACATTGTAAGCACACGTGATCCCAGTATAGGTCCACTCGACCATCCAACACTATTCTATGCTGTCAAGGTTTGTACAACATAATTTACATCATATTGTCTTCTTTAATAGGAGACGAAGTGCAGCCATGTCGTTACGCCGGATGCTGTTTTGGTTGCTCCTATCAACTGGCGTCTTCCTGGTACTACTAGTGGCAGGCGTGACGTGGCCAGGCAATGTGATACATGTATCGTCAGCAGACAGAATATCAGCCAGGCTGTGTCAAACACCAACCGGAAGAACTAGCAAGGACCGGTCAGGAAGATCCGGTAGTATCACCGAGGGAGACAGTCGCTGGGCCTTGCAGTTTCCGGATCTGATCAACAAGGTTGGAAATGGTCTCCAGTCCACTGCATCATCCGATTCTCATAGCGGTGCTACAAAGCAGGACCCTGTCCAAAGCTTAGCCAAGACGAATACGAGCAAGGCTGTCTTCCAGTTTGTGACAAGTCTAATCGAGTCGGGGGAGGAAGCTTACCTTCCTCATAACACATCCTACTTCATCCCTCGTTCCAAGATCATCAACGCCTTCTACCCGAAACTGATCATACAGACCAGGGACCTTTGTCCAAAGGATGACCTGTTCCTTCTGGTTGTCATACCGTCGCTTGCAAACAAATTTCTCGACAGACAAGCCGTAAGGGACACCTGGGCGAGTCAGTTTTACGGTGTTTCGTCGTGGCCTAGGGCAAAATTACGTCACTCAATTAAGATCGTCTTCTTTCTGGGAGTCACGCACGCCTCAAACAGCATAAAACAGGAGTCGGCACTCTATGGAGACATCGTCCAGGCCGATTTCATCGACACCTACCGCAACCTCACTCTCAAGACTGCCGCCATGTTTCACTGGGCCACCAACTACTGCCCGAGTGCTCGTCATGTGCTGAAGGTGGACACTGATACGTTCGTCAACCTGCCACTGTTAGCAGAATTACTGGAGGTAGTATCAGCACGTAGAGACACCTACATTATTGGTTACAGAGTTGGGACTGAGAAAAACGGAACGAAAGTTCTTCGAAAAAAACCCTCAAAATGGGCCGTGAGCGTGGACGAGTATCCTTTTCCAGCCTACCCCATGTACACTATCGGTGGTTCGTACGTCGTTACAGGCAACGCGATACCCCTTTTGCTTAATGCCTACCAGCACATGCCCTCCATACCTGTTGAGGACGCGCTTTTTGCGGGAATTTTGAGGAAGGTAGCGGGCGTGAAACAAATACACTGCCCTCACTTCACACGCCCCATGGATGAGTGGGTAAGAGATAGGTGTAAACTTGTTCAAACTCGGGCTGTTACTCAGACTGGTTTGAAGCCTCCGTCACAGCTGTACGCGATGTGGAAACGTGTGGTGTCTGGAGACTGTCACGTTTCCATCACTCTGAAACACCGCTGGCTTGTTCTTTGAGTTTCGGGCGCGAGATTGTGAAGAGAAACATAGATGACTGTATATATTAAATTATTCGAACTTATCACTAGATTAAAACTGTGGATGTTTGTGCTAACAGCTTACTTTTTCTCTTAGACCTAATAGCTGAATTTATGGGGCAGTAACTATTAAGGCCCTACATGGTCCAACCCTTGTCGTGGGGTAGTGGCTTGTGTACCTCAATGACCCAGAGAACTATGCCAGCAGGAGCACATGCTCCTGGCAGGGTCACCCAAGCTGGACAGGTCGAAGGGTAGAGGTCAGACGAATGTGGACCACCTCTCCAAGAGGCTAAACGGGTTTGCGTAGGGTTAACAGCCCTACCTGTAAAAAACACTAAGTTACTGAAGCATCGACAGCAACAAACCGAGACATTCACCTGGGCGAGGAAGGGTCTCCATCCCGGAGACCTATGACGCATTGCAGTGAAAGCCGAAAGGAAGCTGCAAGGCCGACCCCCCTTCTAACACCCAGGACAACAACGAGAGTAGCCACATGGAACATCAGGACAATGTATGAAGTAGGAAGGACCATACAAGTAGCAAGAGAGATGAAGAACTACAAGATAGGAGTACTGGGACTGAGTGAGACAAGGTGGCTACAGACAGGACAGCTGAGATTTTCATCGGGAGAGCAATTGCTGTACTCTGGACACACAGAGGATGGAGCCCCCCACACTGAGGGCGTGGCCCTGATGCTGGCACCGGAGGCACAGCGGGCACTCATCGGCTGGGAACCTGTCAACTCCCGCATCATCACAGCCAAATTCATCACCAAGAAAAAAGACATCAAGCTGAACATCATCCAGTGCTACGCTCCCACCAATGATGCGGAAGAGGAGAAAAAAGATGACTTCTACCAACAACTGCAGACAGTGAAAGATAAAGGAGGAGCCAAGGACATGACCATACTAATGGGAGACTTCAACGCCAAGATTGGATCAGACAACACAGGCTATGAGGACACCATGGGAACACACGGACTGGGACAGATGAACGAAAATGGCGAGCGCTTTGCAGACTTTTGTGCCCTGAACCAGCTAGTGATAGGAGGCAGCATCTTCCCACACAAGCGCATCCACAAGGCCACATGGAGATCGCCGGACCATGTCACGGAGAACCAGATTGATCACATCTGCATCAGCCGGAAGTTCAGGAGATCGTGGCGGGATGTGCGCGTGATGAGGGGTGCCGATGTATCATCAGACCACCACCTTCTTGCAACAACATTGAGACTTCGGCTCAAGAGGCACACTAACGCCAACAGCACACGGACCAGGTACAACGTTGGACTTCTCAGGAACACAGACACACAAGCAGCATTCCGGATCAGCCTTTCCAACAGGTTCCAGCAACTGCAAGACCTGATAGAAGACAGTGAAATGGACATCGAGACACAGTGGGAACACAGCAAGAAACTCTGGCACGACACATGCGAAGAGGTCCTTGGCAAGAGAAAGACCCAACATAAGGAATGGATCTCTGCTGATACCATCCAGAAGCTGGAAGTTAGGAAAGAGAAGAAAACTGCACTGAACACGAGCCGAACAAGAAGAGCTAAGGCAAAGGCACAAGAGGAATACACAGCAGCTGACAGAGAAGTGAAGAGGAGCACCAGGAAGGACAAGAGGGACTACATCGACAACCTGGCCAGTCAAGCAGAGGAAGCAGCGCGACAAGGGAATCTAAAAGACCTGTACCAGGTGACCAAGAAGCTCGCGGGCAAATTTCAGCAGACAGACAAACCAGTGAAGGACAAGAACGGGCACCCACTGACAACAACTGAGGAACAGCTGAAGCGATGGGCAGAACACTTCAGGGAGCTGTTAAATCGCCCCATCCCTGAAACACCACCAGACATCCCACCAGCTGAGACAGAACTACCCATCAACTGCGACAAGCCCTCTAAGGCGGAGATCAGGAAAGCCATCATGACACTGAGAAATGGGAAAGCTGCAGGGCCGGACGAGATACCAGCAGAAGCCATTAAAGCAGACACAGAGACAGCCGTCAACATGCTGCACAGCCTGTTCAGCAAGATCTGGGAGAAGGAAGAGGTGCCAGCCCAGTGGAAAGAAGGGATCGTCATCAAGCTGCCAAAGAAAGGGGACCTCAGGGACTGCAGCAACTACCGAGGGATCATGCTCCTGTCAGTGCCAGGCAAGGTTCTCAACAGAATTCTACTGGAGAGGATGAGAGAGGCAGTCGACCCCATGCTCCGAGACCAGCAGGCAGGCTTTCGCAGGAACAGGTCCTGCGCTGACCAGATTGCCAGCCTACGCATCATTGTGGAGCAGTCACTGGAGTGGAACTCCCCCCTCTACATCAACTTCATAGACTATGAGAAGGCCTTCGACAGTGTAGACAGAGAGGCGCTGTGGAAGCTGCTAAGGCACTATGGAGTTCCCGGGAAGATCATCTCCCTGATCCAGTGCACCTACCAAGACATGAGCTGCAGGATTGCCCATGCCGGCCAGTTGTGAGAAAGCTTCGAGGTGAAGACCGGAGTCCGCCAGGGATGCCTGTTGTCCCCGTTTCTGTTCCTCCTGGTCATCGACTGGATCATGAAGACCACTACAGCAGGCAGGAAAAACGGGATACAGTGGACACTCTGGACGCAGCTGGATGACCTCGACTTCGCGGACGACCTGGCGCTCCTGTCTCACAGCCACAGCCAGATGCAGGACAAGACTACGTGCCTGGAAGCCACATCAGCCGGAACAGGGCTCAAGATCAACAGGAAGAAAACCGAGCTGATGAAGATCAACACCACTGCCAACACACCAGTCACAGTCGGTGGAGAGCCCATCAGGGAGGTGGAGTCTTTTGTCTACCTGGGGAGTGTGGTTGATGGACAGGGAGGCACAGACCGAGACGTCACAGCCAGAATCGGCAAGGCAAGGGCAGCAATGGTCATGCTGAAGAACGTCTGGGCATCCAAAGTTGTCAGCATAAGAACCAAACTTCGCATCTTCAACTCCAACGTGAAGTCAGTTCTGCTCTACGGATGCGAAACATGGAGGACAACAAAGACGATGCAGCAGAAGATCCAGACATTTCTCAACACCTGTCTGAGGCGCATCTTCAACATCCGATGGCCAGAGAAGATCCGGAATGAAGAGCTGTGGGAGCGAGCGGGGCAGGAACCAGTGGCCAAGCAGATCCTGCGGAGGAAGTGGGGCTGGATTGGACACACCCTCAGGAAGCCAGCATCCAGCACCACACGCCAAGCCCTGACATGGAACCCGCAGGGGAAAAGGAAGAGAGGCCGGCCTCGCAACAGCTGGAGGCGGGACACTGAGGCAGAGCTATGTAAGCAGGGGACCAACTGGACTGGAGTGGCAAGACTAGCCCAGAACAGAGTGCGATGGCGAAGGGTTGTCGATGGCCTATGCTCCACGTGGAGCCAAGGGCCTAAGTAAGTAAGTAAGTAACTATTAAGGGTTTTGTTGTTGTTTCTGTTTATCACTTCGAGAAAGACTAAAAGCCTAAATTTTAAACTTATATCCGAATAAATAGATAAAAAGTAACAAGTACAGACGTTCTTGTTGGTGCATGGAACTTTTTTCAATGTGGTGTTCCGCGAACAGACTGTCCCGTCGACGGAAGATCAGACACCACATGTAATGCCGGAGCCTGACAGCGATTCATTCGTGCGCAGTTGTGACTGTTATTAACTGTCCGTCTGTTCACTGCGTTCTGAATGTTTCAAAAGACTTGACATACAATTTTGATGTCCCTGCAGGCGAACGTGTCGCAGAACTGTGACGCGATGTCCAAACATGCTGACGTCACAGAGGAACTTGATTGTCAAGGCCAACATGTCCGACACGTCTAGGCTTTACATAAGAATTTACAGTGTGAATATATATTGTGGAACAGCGGTGCTTGTGAGTGCCTACACGCTCTAAGAAAGTGTATCACAAGTTTAGTGGAACTCTGAATACAACACGCTGGCGTTTGCTGTACCGTGTGATATTAAGGGTCAGCAATCTCAACAAAAAAGCCATAAACAGTGTGTTTAAAATAATCTGTCACAGTTACGGAGTTTTCAGCGTCCCTAAAACCCCTATAAAAGCCAAGGGCAGCCCGATTTCAAAGCTCAGTTTGCGTTTTGACACTGAGCGAGAAATATCGCAGTGACCAGTGTTCTCGTGCAGCACACAACACCCGTTAGACGCTGTAGCGACGTGTCTCGCTCACTGACCAAAAGAACAATAAAGTCACCGGAAACTCACCCTCTGGTTTTTATAAGGATCTCCGAAGCGTTGAAAACTCTGCAACTGTGGCAGAGTTGCTGCATTATGCACAGTCGCAGTTTAAAACACACACACACACACACACACACACACACACACACACACACACACACACACACACACACAGAGTTTTAGTTGAGATTGCACTGAGACATTCAGGACTGTGGCTGACGCTGTGCATTTGACGTCTGAATGCCCACCGCCAGCTGGCGTGAGGCTCTCACTGAGCACGTGTTCAAGTGATGCGATACTTTACTCCACCAAAACAGATCCGAACAATGTGTGAGCCTAGAAATGTTGGACAGTGGGCCGTGAACGGGATAAATCCATCTTTGCTAAGCCAACTTATGTTTTGGAACAGCTTCGCTCGTGGGTGCGCCTGTACGCTCGAAATACTCTATATTGATGATTAGTATAACTCGTAATGCGATACAGGGTTGATGTCACTTTGCGCAAGTGGTTGAACATTCAAATTCTACGACTCTTGTTACACTGCTGGAGCGTTCAGGGTTCTGCTGGGTCAATGCCAACAACTGAATACAGACGCTGTCACTGTCCAGGCATCTGAGTGGTGTGATGATAGATACCAGGAAAACACCGCAGAACAATCTGTTAGCACAAAAAATGGTAGTGTTATCCCCTTTCATAGAACCAACCATTGGGACCAAAGTGATATTGCCGAGCACATTGTAGTAAAATCAACATTTGTATGACAGAATATTCATATATATGAAAAAAGTGACATTTTCTTTTCACAAGAAAGCTTTTCTTCAGGTCAAAAGTTGAAGAGAGCCAACATGAACATGAAAATGCATCAAGGCTTTTCCTTTAATGTTTCTCCAGTTCGAAACACCCATCCAGAACCTCTTGTCACAAATCAGATGTTTTACTGTAAGCCTTAGACTGGATCCTAAGCACTAGCCTCCGGGCATAAAAGTCTCTGTAGTCTTCGGGCAGTTTGTCTAGGGCCTTGATGGCTCCGTCCACGATCTGCATGGCTCTCTGTGCCAGCACCAGGTCCTTGTTGCCGTATGTGTCTTTGTGGTCGTACATTTCATCTGACAGGTGTTTCCAGAACACGTTCACTGCCACCCCAGCATCCTCTGATATTACGTTGTGGAACCATAGGGCTGCGAAATAAAATGCAAAGTAGATAACCTACTAACACAACACGAAGTCAGTCATTTCTCAAAAAAATGCCACCTTTTCCAGACCTGTATCTTAAATTGCAGCCTCAGATAGGTTGGGCTGTTAAAAAAAATGGATTGAATCTTGTTCTGTTCAAAACTGAGAGAAAGAGACAGGGGGGGTGGGTGGATGCTTGAGGGTTTAACATCCTTTTCCACCATATATGGGTGATATCAAAGACACAGCAACGAGAAAATGGCCCGCACAAATATTTGGCCTAAGCCAGGAGAAAGAGAACACACTTTATTCAACAATGGAGATGATTTGTCGTGAAAACCTTTCCAATTCTCCCCCTCCCCCCCCCCCCCATCTTCCCCCCCCCCCCCTCCCCAAAAGAGAGATGGAGTGAGAGAGAGACATACAGAGAGGCGGTCCAAAGCTATTGTATTGAGAAAGAGAGAGAGAAAGACCTGGGATAAATAAGATGTCCCCTGGTTCTAATCGTCCTTCCATCCGCACCGCATGAGCAAACCTTGGATACTTTGACAGGTCTGGGTTGTCAATGTCAAGAACACTTGATTTGTCACCTGTCACCACAACCACACATGATGTTCAATGCATTTTTTAAAGCATCTTTCACAATGTCCTAGATGCATAATCAGCTCCAGGATAATGAATAACTGAAAAATTAACTTTTTTCCTTGAACACACCACATTCTGTACAGGTGGGGATGGGGGGTGGGTAAGCTTGTAAAAACAGCCTATGCAGTGCTTAAATAACAGTACATGTAATACATTTGCATTGCAAACTAATGAACATTTGATTTGCAAAATTGTTCTGTGTGAACTCACCATCAAGATAAAGGTTCTCAGCTTCCTGAGGGCTGAAGAGCACCACTCGTTTGTGTCCTGTCACCTGAATGAGCATGTTGTCCATGATCTGTATGTAAACACACACACACACACACACACACACACACACACATGCACGCACACACGCACGCACGCACGCATGCACGCACGCACGCACGCACGCACGCACGCACGCACGCACACACACACACATGGACACGCAAATGATGTTAGCAACAAAAATTAATGCGTGGAATTCACTCCCAGAGTCTGTGGCTCATGGAACACCAAAACAAAAACTCTTTTGAAAGAAATTCACCAAACATCTGTGTTATAACTTTCAAATACCATAAGCTGCATTCATCAGTCCATTCTAACTTGAATGCCCAGAGCTAATCAGACTTCAGTAAGTACTTGAAATGTCATACACACTGAACCACACTCACATCATAATGTGTCCAGAGTTGCAGACCCTTGGAAGCAATGCGGAAGACGCTAGAAAAGAACTTGCTGGGCTCAAAGAAATCTGGGATGTTCAGGTCTTTCGCCAAGTCAGGAAACTGCTGATGGATATTGGCAATATCTTTTCGGGGGTCATCTCCCAAGGCCCGCAAATAGTACACCTCATCCTGCATGCACAGACAGATATCAAATGTAACCCTGGTCCTGCTGCATTAATTTGTCTTATGCTGAAAAAGCCATAGAGGTTGTTGTAGAGATCGCAAAAAGTCACTGCATTTCGATGGAAATTTCTAGACCATCCCAGAACATGCTGGTGCAGTAACGTCACTAGACTATGTAACCTTGGAAAGATCTCGAACTTGCCAGTAAGTTGAGGAATGTTCTAGATCTGACCTGTTTAGTAAACATGTATAAGCAGCCCCACACAGCGTTCTGGGTTCTTCTTCTTTTATGAGTTTGTTCTCCATGCATCTTCTGTTATTAAAGTATTGAGTTATATCCTGTAGTATCCCGTGTCTTCTCTGCGAGTGCACCGACAGAGCGACATAGCAGGAGAAAACTACAACAGACGTACTACCAGGGTCAAAGGCACAAAGAAGCACCTCTCTCTCTCTCTCCTCTGTAGTTTTGATTTACAATAATTACGAATTGATTTAGCCTGCCATTGCAATACTGTCAATATATTTGTTCCACCTGAGCATTACTACATGTATAAGCTGTGCTTGTTCATGCTCTTTAATAATTATGTTTCTACAACCTGCATTACAAAAAACTTATTTAAACCAAAGGCACAAAATGATGCAGACAATGGAGTTCATCAACTATACACAAGACACTGGAAAAAAAAAATGGAAAGGAATTTGAAAGAGGTACATATACTGAGGTACTTCATTCCGATTGAAAGATTCAAGTTACTGTCCAACATCATCTGTCCAGATAATGAGAAGAGGGAAAGGGGAATCGGGCAAGCATGGTAATCGGTAGTCATGGTGATCCTCTCTTGTAATTGAGGATGTGTCGTCCCCGATCACTCATGGGTCACCCGAACTAGGTCATTGCAAGCTTCAAGACTCATCATCATAGATGCAGTCACTCAAAATGCAGCTCTAATGGGGAAAAATGCGGGAAATTTTAACTGGTTGTACATACATGTACATAATACTAACAGACATGAATGAACTGTATTGAATTCCCATTTCCAACATACCTGATCAATGAAGAATTCAGAGTGTGTGGACTCTGCTGATCGCTTTATCAGTGTTGAGAAAGGAAGAGATCTGGCCAATGTACAGGAATACACATACATATATCATGTTCATAAAAAGTTTGTGTTGTAAGTAAACAGCATCAGAAACTAGCTTAATGCAGAATTAGCAGATTGTTTAAATTACATCTATATGGATTGAATGGTTGGTGAGTAGTCAGAAAAAAGCAGGTCGTATTTTTACCAATTTGTGAAAACACACACACACACACACACACACACACACACACAGAGTCTGATGCCTGCAAGGCAAAGAGGAGTTTGTGTCTGTTACTGGTAAGTACATGACTGTCATGATGAGCCCATAAAGTTACACGACAGCATATAATTTTGCCTGCTGTCTGAAAACTAACCTGTACAGAAAATTCTTGTGGATGAAATCCATTTGTGGGTTGGATGAAACATGGATCTTGACCTCCTTGTCTCCTGCATGTTTTGCAAGATATTCAACATTCCACTTAGTCTTGCATGGCCCAATATCCACACCTCGCAATATGGCAGGTCTTCTCTGCAATATTACAACAAAAAATAATTTTATGACAGAATCTCTTACCCTAATATGCAGTGCCTGTGAGACTCGCAAACCGTGACTGGCTGACTGATCAAAACGTTTACATGATAGTGGCATGGAGAGAGAGAGACAGAGACAGAGAGAGAATACCCTTGGGTATATTTCCTCCAGAAAGATGTGTTTGTTCACACTGCAGTGCACATCCAGGGTAACAACTTTTTGGAATGTAGCCATTTGCAGTTGAACAAAACCAAAGAGAGAACACGAGTGATCAGGATCCCATCACTGGTCGATGTTCTTTCGATTTCTCTGTGGTCTAAGGGAGGCAAGTGCTGCAAGCTCTTCTCCAGAAAAAAGCAAAATTGTTCATTGCGTCTTCTTCCGGTGTTTTCTATCGTGAAAATCATGACTCGAGAAACTTTAGTTGTTCGCGGCGCACTTATGTCTTGTGCTGTTAAATCTTATTTGTCATCTAGAATGAAGAAAATGGTGTCCAGATTTCGTTTTTTGCCACGGATAACGGGACTTTTGACAACTGATGGTGGTCCACAAAGTGCAGCTGCCGTAACACTCCTACGTTTCCGAGAACCCCAGAGCAGACAGCAAGTCAAGGGTCAGTGGCCAAGACAGAGCACAAGGCACTCAAGTAACGGAGGGGACGGGGGTGATGACAGACGAGACAGGTTTCCGGTCAAACTTATGGACTTTCCAGAAACAACTGTGCCAAGCATTGTCAAGTCTTTCAGAAACAGATTCTTTTCGTTTTTGATCAGGGCCTACTATGACACAACTTTCACTATCGACGGGTTTTTGGAGGGTGCAACTCAGGTATGGGAAGACGCAAAACATCGACAGTTTTATGTGCATTAAACATAATTTGGGTACATGTATTCTGTGTGTGTACATGTTTGTGTGTAAGAGAGAGAGAGAGAGAGGCCACGGGGACCATTCCATGCAGTTAGTTATGCAACTTTTCAAGTTGTCAGTTCACTATGCAGACCAGCTGGTGCATCAGAGCTCAGTGCAAAGGAGTGGGTAAGGAGGATAAGGAAGCGCTCAACACATGCCATTCATCATTAATTCATTCTTTTCCCATTTAATATTAATGTTGCACTAGAAATGCACAACTTTAAGAATAACAAGAACCAAAATCATTGACATTACACTCACAATGAACCTTTCCACTGTTTTGTTCATCCTGCTGTGATCAACTCAATGATCATGAATTATAGCTTTTACTGACCTTCCACTGCTGACAGGGGTTGAGCTCTGGGCAGGTCTTAGTCAAGCAACCATTGTTGCCATAACAAAGTTTAATAAGTTGTCTCAGAAACTCAGGAATTTGACGCACACACAAACAGGATGGTGAGATAACACTTGGTTGATTAAATCAGAGTGACAGGCGTCTGGTTCAGTTCAGTTAATCAGCTATGGGAGGCTTGAAGTTGCACTTCCCACGTGTAGCTGGCATCCAGTTAGGGTTATTACAGAGATAATGGCAGGAATTAGGAATGTGTTTGCTTAGAGAGTTTTTGTGTTTTGGGTTTTTTTTTTTCTCTCTCTCTCTCTCTCCATACTGTCTGGTATGGGAACTGTTGTCTTAACAGGGTGAGTGATAACATCACGGTGAACAATGACTTCACTACAGACTGTTTGAAAACACTTTCTCTCTCTCTCTCTCTGCCCCCCCCCCCCCCCCCCCCAGTAAGATGTTGATTTGTATTGTCTCTTTTTAGCCATCATTTACTGTACATAGTGAGTACATAATTGTCAGTTCACAAGTACTGGATATTGTAAAGTGCATGTTTGTTATTAGTTCAAACTTACCAGACTGTTAATTTTTTGGATATATTCTGTACGTAGTAGGATGCATACAGTGTATGTATTATTGTATACATGTGTGTGTGTGTGTTTTCAGGCAGCGTCATATGTGTCCAGCTGCATTTCTGAAGGCAACTTTGCTGATTTAAAGGGTTTAGTTGTGGATGAGGTGAGATTTAAAAAAAAAAGTTTTTAACCAGCGTAAAGAAATCATAATGTAGGCATACATATATATACTTCCAATCAAACGATGCAAATTAAGTTTTGTTTTGGGGAATTTTTTACATAGAGTTGTGTGTGAGCTGCCTGTAGCCAAAGACATGGTTAGAACGGTGAAAAACCGTGAAGAACTGTGGTTTTGTTTTTCATTAAAACTCTCTTTACGTGTTTGATTACATTCATAGATTTTCACTGTTGCACATTGTTTTGTTAAATATGTTTGCCCAGGCGATCCAGGAAATACAGAACAACTATGCTGACCTGACCTACCAGCAGAGGAGGTGGCTTCGTATCACACCATCAGAGCTCATTGGGAAGTTTGTTTATGAGATTGGCATGATGTTTGATGATGATACAGGTCAGTTTGTGTACTGCATTACATGTATTTAATATTTGGCCCTTATAGTGGTGTTGGGTTTTTTCTTTTGTTTTGTTCTATGTTTTATTCTGCGGCATGTGTTCACTCAGTACCAAAAAAGGTTGGATGCAACAGTTAACTACTCTTGTATCATTCAGAGCAAATATTGTCATTGTTGTTTTGCTTTTGTTCTTGTTTTATTGTTTGTTGATTTTCTGTATGTGTACTGAGCTATACACGTGTTTCACATACGGACAACAAGTGAAACACCACAAACATGGTTTGACTGGATCGCATGGCTACAAACTGTTGTGTGGGACTAGTATTAGTAGTGACTGTGCCGTTGCCAGCCTAGCTGGCTAGATGGAAATTTTCAAATGCAGCAGCTCTTAGTTACAATGGTAACTTGACAGGGATATTGAAAGAGAGTATAAGGGTGTCGGCGGTTTGATGGGCAAAGTGGGAATGATGGGCAATTGTTAGAGGCCTGGCATGCCCAGTTTGCCACATATTTTATTTATGCCTTGGTGCGTAGCGCTGTATTGTGGTAGCCCAGTGAAGCTAAGAGCATTAAACTGCTTGTGAAACAGTAGATGGCTGTGATGGGGACATAGGGTGAGCAAGGTGTGGTGGTGGTGGTGGTGGTGGTGGTTGTTGCTGTTTGTTTTTGTGGTGGTTGTTTAGAAAAGAAAAAGGTTGAGTCATGTTTTACTCACACAAGGCATGTATGAGTTGTTTGAGTCATAGCATTGTGATCATCCATCACAGTCCCTGGAAAAATAAAATCACTTGGGGGCAGTGGGGGGGGGGGGGGGGGGGGGGAAGGGGGGGTTGAAGTTATCTCAGCGCTTACCTTCCAGTATACATTTGCTTACTACATAGTTTTGCTCATGCACCCAAGTTTGCAAATTGAATACATGTGGTAGACACAGCAGTTTGTTAATTGGACCAAACATAACTTTCACATGGGGGGGGGGGGGGGGAACTCCTCAGCTTCTGTTTAAGCAGAAGTCTGGAAATTTGAGATGTGTCACAGCCCGGAAAGTCTGATTTCTCCATACTACCCTTTCGTTGGTGACTCAAAAATTTTTCCAGCCAAACTAGAAAAGTTACTAGCCAAACTTGAAAGTTTAAAAAGTTACAAGTCAGCAAAAAAAAAAATTCCTGTATTTTTTAATGATACCAATTTGCCAGCCAGTGAAGGGATATAATGCGAGCTGATGGAACAGCTCATCTTGTTTGCCTTTTGATCATACGTAAGCCATAAAAATTCTTTCTTCCACCTCGAAAGAAACAATCTCCGCTCAGCTGCTGTTGACTTTGCCTTCTTTGGACCAGAAGGTGGCTCTTCCTCCAATGCATTCAATTGACAAAGTTGACCGCTTGTCTCCTTTTGATTTGGTGCTCTTTTTAATAGATTTGAACAATTTTTTTTTTTAATTCATAGAAATCTCTAATTTAATTATAGTGTTTATTATGTATTATCTTATGTGTATTTTTAATTTGATGTGTATCATTGTCTTTGTTTGTCCACCACACCCAAATTTCCTTCTTGGATAATAAAGATGTATTGATTGAGTGAGTGAGTGAATATTCGCCGAATTCAGCCTCAAAAGTAGCCAAGGGAACTCACTCATTCTTCGCATCACTTTCTTAAGCTATGACACTGAAAAAATCAATTTCATTTACCACACTCGCATCTGGTGATTAAGTTTTAGATTTTACTCGCCTGCATTTTTTTCCACCCACCATGGCGAGTAAACTACTTGCCACTTTCAAGCTGTATCATTATATATATATAGCTGTGCGTGGGAGGAGCTGCAGCAGCAGCACTCACAAAATAACTTTGTCATGCAGACTGGGAGGGGATTGTGATGTGCAGAGTGGTGTGGTTGCCCAAGGGTAATTAACTGATGCTCCCATACTCTTGGCTTGTGCTAGGGATGTGTGCACCATATTGTACAATTAATTTGCGTAAGTAACACAGCCTAGGTCATAACCTTGGCTTTGTGGGCTTTTTCCTCTCTCTCTCTCTCTGTGACGCAGAAATGCTGTCCTTTTTTTTTTTCTTCTTTTTTTTTACCTTTTCAGGGAAGTTTGAGAAATATAATCTGTGCAGCATGTTGTTTAAAAAGCTCGTCTGTAGCAGTGCATAATGCACAGTCAACTGTTAGTGATGCGTAGTTCACAGCAATGAGGTTATCATTATTTACTTAATTAGTTTATTGATTTATTTATTTATTTGTTTATATATATATCTATACTCGTTATTATCCCATTGCTGAGAAATTCGCCTGGGGAACATGTTGCCATAGTATAGAGCCACCCATCTTTTTTTATTTCCTGCATGAATTGTGTGTGATTGTTTACCATTCTGTGGCCCCTCGTGTTTGGAATGGGGTCTTTAACATTCACACTTGATATCATGCATGTGTGTATACACAAGGGTGAGCCAGGCACTGTTAACGAGTCTGCACATGATTTTGACTTGATTTGGAAAGGAAAAATCCTACCAAATTGCTGCCCACCAGGGATTCTAACAAGGCGGCTCAGGATCAGAGGCTATTGCTACCATTTTCATGCTCACAGATCATTCTGAGCTGTTTTTGTGGTATCTGTCATCACGCCACTTAGACACCTGGACAGTGACAGCTAGCATCTGTAATGCAGGCACTGAGCCAACAGAAGCATACTTGATAACACGGTGACCACACCGAGCACTCCACTGGTGTAACAGTCATACAGTTTGGTTGTTCGACCGCTTGTGCAAAGTGTATACAACCTACTGTATCACATTAAGAGCTGTGTTAATCAAGATAGAGTATTTTGAGTGTACTGGCGCACTTACAAGCAAAACTGTTATTGAACATAAGTTGGCTTAGCAAAGATGGAATTAGCCCATTTAACCACAAGACTATGTCCCTTATCTTGAGACTATGAAAGAGGTTACATGTAATTTGCAGTGTTCAGCATGGGACCCTGGAATGCTGCTGTTATGCACTTTGCAGTTGTGTCGCAATCTCGAAAGGGAGTGAGCGATTATGTGACATCAAAAATGTAGTGGCATCAGGGAATTGCATATTCACTGTTGTAGTAATGCTGTTTCTGTCTCTCTGGGGTGAAACACTCATTTAAAAAATAGCCTTGTACATCAGGGAGATTTTACGCAGTTCCAGTGTAAATTGGTGCTCTATTACTTTTCAGTCAAGCGTGTCAGACGATCAGAAATCCAAACTGTGATCCATTCCTCACCCCTTCAAAATCCCTGTGAATTCTTTGTGTTATGGGAGTGCCCATTTTTCAAGCTGTCATTAAGTCAATGAATAAGATATGTTTAATCACATTGGAGAGACATAAAAACACATGGGTGAGGTGGCAGACAGGCCAAAGCCCTGTATCATATTGAATGGTTCCCTTAACTTTCTGTAAGAGTAGGAGTGTATTAAGAGAAACGATCTGAACATTTAGACTGATTGCTGTATAAATCTTTGATGCACGGCAGTTGTATTTCTGATAAGGCGTGTTGCATGTATCTGTTGACAGTACAGCTGAAACTTCTACCTATCATGATAGTGAGTTAGCTGAATGCATGACAACATTTTTGTTGTTGTTGTTTTACCTACTAATTAAAGTAGTATGTGTGTGTGTGTGTGTGTGTGCATATGCATATACACTGTATATGTCACAGATTCCCAAAATCAGCTTTGTCTGCATGATTTTTGTGGACTGACCAGTTGTGTTGTAATGTTGACTAAGTCTGTACTTGAGTACGGTGATGGTGAATGTTGATTTTATTTGTGTCTAGATCAACGTTTTGTGGAGATAACAGTTGTGCTTCATGGCTGCCATGATATGGAGGAGAGACCTAACAGCCTGTCAGACCTGTACAATCACATGGGGGAAAACCCGGACAAATTCTATGTCTGTAACTACAGGTAAGCACTGACAAGTTGATCGGTTTGTAACGGCAGTGAAGCACAGATGAGTTGATTGGTCTGTAAGGGCAGGTAAGCACTGATGAGTTGATTGGTCTGTAAGGGCATGTAAGCAGTGATGAGTTGATCGGTTTGTAACGGCAGTGAAGCACAGATGAGTTGGTTGGTCTGTAAGGGCAGGTAAGCACTGATGAGTTGATTGGTCTGTAAGGGCAGGTAAGCAGTGATGAGTTGATCGGTTTGTAACGGCAGTGAAGCACAGATGAGTTGATTGGTCTGTAAGGGCAGGTAAGCACTGATGAGTTGATTGGTCTGTAAGGGCAGGTAAGCAGTGATGAGTTGATCGGTTTGTAACGGCAGGTAAGCACTGATAAATTAATTGGACCGTAACAACAATGGAAATTGAACCGTAAGGGCTTACCCAGTGCATCATGCGTGTAAGCCCTCTTGAAAGGTTACCAGTTTTGTTAGTGCATCTTGGTCAGGAAGAAGTTCTGTATATGACTGGCTGTTTCTGTTTGCTTCCTGAAGGTTCTAGAATGAACCTAACCATTTACTGTGCATTTTTTTTCTTGTTAGTTCTTTCTTTCTTTGTTGTTGTTGTCACTTTAAAGTGATGATTGTCCATGTACTTAATGTACAGATAATTTGCCACACATGATGCATTTTCTGACAATTCTTGGCTGTCAAGTGATTTTGTGATCAGCATACTGTCGTGCTGTTATGTTTGAGCCCCTAGTAAACTACCAATTTGTTTTCACTTCCATAACGACTGTAATGACTTACCTTTTATGGCCTTCAGCACAATTATTCCAGTCGTTTGTTTTCTGACCACCATGTGTCCAGGTTCATCCGTGAGTTCACAAAGGGCGTAGACGACTCCTGGACCATCAACAAGCTGAATCACTTCCTGCCGTTTGTACCACCTGAGGATGACGATGACGCCAGTCGCATGTGATTGTTTTGGATAGCTTGCAAACACATCAACACTTCCAACAGCTAGTCTTTCTTGATATGAGCCAGCATCATCAGTGCCCATCTAATAGTTAAGTCGTTCAGAGACTCTTACAAGGTTTTGGTTTTATCTGTGCTCAAGATTTTGTGACTGTTAGTAATAATTTTCATGTCACAGTGCATTTTGTATGTATTGTATACAGACGTGGTTTTTGAGACCGCTATGATTTCGTTTTTTCTTTGACAGTTGACACTACCAGTCTGAATTGTAGACGTGTTTAATTTTGTACAGCACTGTGAACAGAGCAGTCAGCATGCGATTCAGTGCACATTGCTACCAAACAGTACTATATTACTATACAGTATAATTATACTTACTTTTATGAATAATATTCTTTTTTTGATGGTTTGTGGTTGTTGTGAGAGTTGTCATTGAAATTTTGAATAGCGTGTGTGATTGTGTTTGTGTGTTAGAAGAAAGTGTGTGTGTGTGTGTGTGTGTGTGTGTGTGTGTGTGTGTGTGTGTGTGTGTGTGTGTGTGTGCGTGCTCGCTCATACAAAGGATGTGCCAGTGACCATGGGAACCATCTACAGGCTACAGCTGCACTCCAGGCATGCATGATCTGTTCATTGACATTCTACAGTGTTCCATCTGCACCATGGGGCAGACTATATTGTGTGACTGAACCTTGCCTTCTCTGTGTGACAATCAAACATCTGGTTTGTTTCATGTAAGCATTGTTGTACAGAGCAGTTTGTTCCAGTTGACCGCAGTAACTCTCAGATGCCTTGCTTTGAAGTGGCTGATAATTATGCTTGTGACTGTTAGCTTTTGTGGCAGCAAATGCAGGTAACAACTGTAACATACATACCTCGATAAAAAAATTCAAAATGTCCAGCTAATTCAAATACATGTAGCACTAGACCTGTACCTTAGCTTATTGTATTTGGGGGGGGGGAGGGGGGGGGGGGCAGTAATCTGGAAAAAGATTGCTTTATTTGGTTGTTGTGAAGTGTTTCATTCTGGACACTGGGCAAAAAAAGGTATTTCATTGCAGTATGGGGCTGTCACTAGTGTCAGCCACAGAACTCTGAACATAATGTCAATAAAGATTTGATTTGGTGATTTCTACTTTTCCTTGTCTCCGCATTTTGTGTGTGTGTGTGTGTGTGTGTGTGTGTGTGTGTGTGTGTGTGTGTGTGTGTGTGTGTGTGAGAGAGAGAGAGAGAGAGAGAGATAGAGAGAATAATGTGCACTTCACAATGAAAACGTTTGACTGTGATGTAAGTCATGAATAATTGACAAAGCATCTAACTGCATTCCCTGTCAGAATTTTGTTTGCGTTTGAAATGCAAGACAAAATGGTTGTTTGGTTCCCAAAGGTGTCACTGTTGCTAGCAGGACACAAAGCAAAGTATAATCAATCAATCAATCATTCCCAAAGACGTAAGGTCGTTAGAGGGAGCATACATACATGGTATGAGCAAGGTGGCTGTTGGACACTGTAAGAAATTCCTCAGCCTGGGCAACTTTCAGTCATTTGGCAATTTTCAGCCAGATTTCTTATCCTTTCAGCCAAAAACACAAAATCACATTTTCAGCCAAAGAAAAGGAAGGAGGGAAAAGGTTGCACACACAGTAATTTATCATGATACATGAAATGCGATATGGGACATTCTGACTTATATTTGAAGACTTGCATGTCAGTACCAAAGCAGATTTTACTTTGGGGTGCCAGGAGACGCTGTTTAATGCATTAAAAAAATGCTAAGATTTGTTTTCTTAATTGGGACGTTGCCCCCGTGGTCCCACAGCAGGGCGCTGCCTTTGCACCCCAGCCTAGGTTTCAGTCTTTTTTTTTTCCTCAGCAATTCCGCAGCCTGATTTCTACATATAAACACAGAAATTAGTTCATTTGACACGAGGAGAGAATACAGTAGACACAAAAACATGGTACCTGACGACCTATGGCAAACTGTACGGTTAGAATCCACACTGGTACCAGATAGTATAGATGTGTTGTTCACTATTTTATCTGAGTAGTTATGGTGTGATCTAGGACAGCTGATCCTGGGGGTTTGAGCAAAAGATTTTGCATGGTTGTTTTCCGCCATTTGAGCACCTCTCTCTCTCTCTCTCTCTCTCTCTCTCTCTCTCTCTCTCTCTCTCTCTCTCTCTCTCCTTTGAAGAGATAATACGGAACTTCCAGAGCCGGATCCACGGGGGTTGCTTTGGTACTACAACCACACACCCCCACCCCGCTCCGGCAGTAGCATCAAACTGTAAATAATTGTTTAAAATTGAGTTGTAACGCTTGTGTTTTAGTGCCGCACATAACAACAGTTAGAAACTCAAAAACGTCGGTTGTTGTGTTTGGCCTTTTACAAGACCCGGGTAATAGGCAAAATCAGTAAAAAAAAAAATTCAGCACCACCGGCCCCCGTAGTGTAGTGGTTAGCACTTCGGACTATGGACCGGGAGACCCGGGTTCGAGTCCCAGCCGAGGCAAGCGGGATTTTTCCTACCTAGGTCGGCTCCTACCCAGAGTGGGTGTGCTATGGGCCCAATGGGGAGGCTGTTGCCACACAGCCGAGATTCACCCACTTCACGGGTGCGACTTTAGGGGTGCTTCCCTTGATGTGGATGATTACACGGCCGGCACCGCAGGTGCCGTAGTTCCCGGGCCTGGTTAATGCCGGGATATTTATGACAGGAAGCGTGGAATGCGGCCCTGTCCCGCAGTCTCAAACCACACGGACCTCCACAGCACCATCTTACCATCATCCTCATCTCCATCATCATGCATAATAAAAATTGCCCTAGCTTCCGAGCCCTCCGTGGATTCCACCCATTACCAGGGAGGAACACCACTGGAGCTGGCAAAGAGTTGGGGCAGCAAAAAAAAAAAAAAAAAAAAAATTCAGCCCCCCCCCCCCTCCTCCGAAAACTGATTTATCCGAACCACAAATCAAAAACAAGACTGAAGCCGGTACGCATGAACACACACACACCATCCTGAATTTGGTTCTTTGTTCAAGACACGTCCGCTGGCGTGTGGCAGCTTACGCAAGTACTGCTAAACCTACCGTACTTGCAAATCAGCCCAGTTTCTCGCCGGGTGGCGACGGGTCCTTTGCCGACCCCTGACGGTCTAGCAGCCTATCTTCGACAGTTTCCGTAACTCACTTCGATAAGTGGTTGGATATATGTTTTTTCCAGTAGGTGTGCTTGGGTTTGGGTTTTGTTGTTGTTGTTGTTTTTTGTTTGGTGGTTGTTGTTTTTGCTTTGTTTTTGTTGTGTGTGTGTGTGTGTGTGTGTGTGTGTGTGTGTGTGTGTGTGTGTGTGTGTGTGTGTGTGTGTGTGTGTGTGTGTGTGTGTGTGTGTGTGTGTGTGTGTGTGTGTGTGTTTTGCACGTCTATCGCTATGTCAAAGTAAAATGTTTGTGAATGACGTGGATGTAGCCCTCCGCTGACAAAATTAACGCACACACAAATAAAGAAAAACATCCGATGGGGAAAAAAAAGAAGAAGAAGAAAGTCTTAAAAGGAATTCTCTTTCTCTCTCTCGGGGATATTCTTGCACCTGCACCAGCAAAGGTTAGCCCGGGTAAGACACACGCCACTATTTCCAACTAAACCTAGTAATTTGCTGACAGCTCTCTGGCAGATTCCGGCGTCAACCCGAGACAACGCTGGCGGGAGAGCAGCTTCCGGCGAAGAGCAACAACGACACTACAACCACCTCCAGCTGAATGGTCGACGAAGAGCGTTCTGCTGTGCTCATTTGGCGCAACGCCAGTCCTCGCCTCGTAGCTGATAGTACGGTCAATTCTTTGTTCCGTCTGTATGAGCTTATACGTGACGTGGACAGTGCGTCATTACTGACAAACGAGACGCAAAACGGAAAATGCGTGATGAATAAACATTTCATTTATCAGGGTTTCAGTTATATCGGTTATAGTGTTTACTGGCTTTGGTAAGGAGTTATTTTCATCTCAGTCACGACACAAAGCTACGTAGCACGCAGGCTTCTGCTGCGGCTGGACCAAGGCGTGCGGATTTTTTTTAAACAACAGAATGAGTGTGAAAATAAAATTAGGAAAACAACGACTTAAGTGAGTTTGACAAATTGTGCCAAATTCATCTACGGGCATCAGTAAGTAAATAAATAATTATTTTAAGAGAATAGCCTTTTAACTCTTTGACGACGGAGCGCAATTTCTGACACACGATTTCCTATAGGAAATCGTGTGTCAGAAATTGCGCTCCGTCGTCAAAGAGTTAAAAGTACTATGTAGTTGAACAGTAAGGCACCACAAAGGTCTGTCCCCTCAAGGTGGGTAGTGGCCCTGTCTTATTTTAAAACAAACAAACAAACAAAAAACCCGAACAACAACAACAACAACAAAACACGTAAAAAATATTAGTTTTAATGCTTTCACATTTGGGGTGTTCACTTAAACATGTCCTCTATTCCTGTCTGTTTTTCAAACTTTAAAAGAAATGTTTTGATTTAACCTGTTACCATGCCAGGATCACCTTTCTGAACTGGTATCTCTTTTAAGGGTTAATTGTAGTGTCCTCGAAAATCCCAGTGTACGTAACAACAACTACGTCAAGGCTGCAAACAAAGGTAATTACCCATTTGTTCACCTGTCTGTCATGGTATCACAGGGACAAAGGCTGGAGGAGTATTACAGTTTCCAAAATTGTAAGCCTCTTTGCTGTCGATATGTGTATCAGTAAGGTATAATCAGATTGTTTCCATCGATTGCTCATTGTGTGTGCACTACATGTGAGACCTTTATAATTATAAGGTAGAGTCGAATCAATTTATCCTCTTGGACTAAGTTTGAACTGTGAGCTTCCCTTTCCATGGTTCGCACGACGTGGTCTGGAATGCCGAGAAGATTGAATAAACAAAAACAAAAAAATTGGTGGTGGTGAGGGGGGGGGGGTAGGGGGGGTAGGGGGGGGGGAACAAAACAAAAACCGCAGTCGTAACGCCAGAAATGAAAAAAAATGAGAGTGCTCATGGAATCAACGGTAATAATAATAATAATAATAATAATGATATGATACACTGCTACATACTTGTAATGTAATTACTGAGTGCAGTACAAAGGTAGACCTGATATTTGGCAGTTCACAGGATATCGCCTGCCTAGATACAAGTACGCACTTCCAGCGCTCGTCACTTTTCATTGGCCGGTAACTACGCAGTTCGTCTTTTGCCTGACCCCATAGCCTACAGACATCACACAACACCATACATCATCATGCATATTGTTCTGCAATACACGCCGCTTTTCCTTTTCTTCCTTTAAAAAAAAAATTAAAACGCTCTAAAGATTAAAATAACAATGATAATATCAATCTCTTTAAACAGTGTCATGCCGCTTTTCATAAAAGACGCAGAATTGTATATTTCCCCCACATGTGCATGATACCGTGTGTACTGTTTTCTCTTTCTGTTTTTTGTTTTTGTTTTTATTTTCTTCTTAGGGGAGCCGGGGTGGCCGAATGGTAGAGAGTTAGACTTCTAATGTTCGGGTCGTGAGTTCGTATCCCGCTGGAGCCAAATATTTGTGCTGGCTTTTTCATCGTTGCCCCGTCTTTGAATGTGGTGGAAATGTGGTTAAACCCCAAAACACCCACTCACCCACCCGTTTTGTTTCTACTGCTTGGCTAGTGTTCAGTCTTTAGATTTCGTTAAGAAAGAGCGTGATTTGGAAATTGTACGGGCCGGTTCGCTCTATTTCGCCAAATTTGCGTCTGTTGGTAACGTTTACAAAATGCCAGCCCTCATACACAATCACATGGGTTAGTGGCAAAAGATTGGATGGGAAGTTAATGTTGGTTAATAATTTGATAATTTGAAGGAATGTATTTTCTGTAAGTGTATTTGTATGTAATATTTCTGTGACAGAAGGAGATAACTGTAGCGGTATTCGAGGAAGATGTTCTCAGAAGCGTAGCTATATATTTTGCAGTGTCAAACGTCATTTATTACCTTGAAAATGGACTATAGATGGTAAATAAGACATGGTGAAAATTTATGCCCCTTCATGGATTTTAAAAATGTAACTTGCATTTCTGATTCCAAATTTGTCGCTCCTGCACAAGTTGTCACAAGAGTTACTTCCTTTAGATGATACTGTCAGGGAAACAGGCCAAGCTGATGCTTCTTGTATTACACTACAGTCACGTCTAACCTGCCAGAACTTCTCAGGGTGCTGAGTAATCGATTAGGCACTTACGCCCTCCGTAGTG
>JACVVK020000006.1:772500-935000 GCA_018292915.2 Batillaria attramentaria | reverse complement strand
TCTACGGCTGACTAGTGCTCAGTGTTGACGGAGAACCGAACCCTCTCTCTCTCTCTCTCTCTCTCTCTCTCTCTCTCTCACACACACACACACACACACACATTCTGAACAATGCAACGACAACATTCATGTCAAAGGAGTGTCGAGATCACGTCCACTGTCATCTCCTCTGGAGCTTCAAACTGATTTTATTTATTTATTTATTTATTTGTTGATATAATCAATAATAATGTTACATTAGATAGTGGTTTACATGGCAATGCCGTCTTTCTGTCGCTTTACCATTTGTCAGAAGAAAGGCTGTCAGTTTTGTAGGTGGTGCCATCCTGAATCCATCAGTAATTTGGCCAATATTTCACTCTCAGGCTTCTCTTGAAACGGCATGCAGTAGCAGGCCTACATGTAATTCATGGGACAATCGTGCCCCGCAATGGGGTGTCTGTTTGAAGAGTTTATCGTCCCAGAGCACTTCACACAAGGCCCATGACGCATGCCCCAACAAGTAGAAATTGGCCACGAAATGCCAGTGGCGTCATTCCGCATTACCAAAATTACCACCACTCTCATAGCTTCCCGCCGACGCACTTTTGACGGATCGGATCTCTCTCTGCGCTACACTTCGTTTGCACATGCGTGCGTAGGAATATTTACCGTATGCAAAATAGCAGCGAGCGAGCGTCGCCGATTCGCTTACAGCGTTGGTCAGTGTAAATCATCGCACGCGCTGCCATCCCTAGCACTCGCTTCCACCGAACATGACCGTTGCATCCCCCCAACCTTCCTCCCCCCTTATCCTTACCCCCCCCCTACCCCTCCATTTAACTATAAATATCAGACACCATGCGAACCACTCAACTCATACCCTACTCATGTTCTTTTGACGTTCGCAAGCGAATAATGCGCCGCCTTTTGTGCTGACAGCGGTTTGCAATGAAATTTTAACATCGCCTACTCATTCGCGACAGTCAAAGCATCGCGCGGTCGGCCAGCCGACATAAACAGCCCAAGTTGCTGACGAAAACAGGCGGGGTAGAGCTGGGTTCTCTGGTGATAAAGAGAAGGCGGGCGATTGGTCGGCCTTTTTCCAGACAGACGACATCCGACTGGTGTGGCCGGAGCCTCCGTTGTGTCGTAGACCAGTTACTGACCAGCAAAAAGTACAGAAAGAAAACCTGTATAAAAAAAAAAAAAACAACTTTGGTGCGTCTCCAGAAAGTAGTTGCCAAGGCTTTTTTCTTCCAGTGCTATCACTGCATTTATCTGTTTTTCAGAACATTCAGGTGAGTCATTTTGGCTTTTTTCCCCTTTCTGTGATGGATTGTCTTTTTATATTCTATGAACAGAAATGCATGGTTTGTTTGGTTCAATGTGCCGAGGGTATCACATTGTCTCATCCGTTATTTTTGTAGGCCACTTAATGTTCGGAGAAGTGAGAATGTGACTCGTTGCTGCCTTTTTTTAGGTGCGATTTGTGGGTTTTTGTGTTTTGTTTTGTCTTTCTGCGTCTTAAAATGTTCTCAATGAAACATTAGTCCAAAAAAACGTCTGACAGACGATCATTTTCCATGTCACTTCTTGATTCATGCATCACTTTCTACGTGATACTTACCCAAGAAAAAGTTTTAACAAGAAATGTCCTACAACTGTCACACGTTTCTTATTGATGATTGCTCGTGATAGAATCGTTTGAATGCATTTCAGCATTTGAAATCTAAGAGACGTCCACAAAAAAGAAAAAAAAATTAACTTTGAAATTCAGACTTCATAGAGTAGTGTTAGGTCATCGCCGATTTAAAAAAAAATCTGTATGCTGCAGAGTGAAGGACACAAATACACAGGGCCTCAAAATGTCTATATATTCCCTATTAGCCTCCGGCATCGTAGTCACCCCTATAAATGCTTCAATCTAGAAACAATTACTACCATGAACAGACCATGCAAAGGCACGCACCTGACAGGGGTTTAGAAAAAAAATGGATGTCTGCTTTCCGCTCAGGCCTCACTGGAGTAATGCACGTCTAATTTCTCTTTAGGCCAGAAAGGCAGTTCACACAAATACGCTTGCCTCACTTGTGTCCCACCTCTGTGCAAATGTCCCGGTTTCACTGGCAGCTTGACTCTTTTTGTGACCGCCTGCCCTGCACCTTGACCTACTTAACACAAAAATCAGGCTTTTTTATGGCAACAAAAATCACTACAGACTAGCACGTTCGCCAAACAGGGTACCCCCCTCCCCCCCCCCCCCCCCAAAAAAAAAAAAAAAAAACTGCACATGCCTCCGGTCATTTTGTGTCCTTACGCCTGCAGAACTCATGGTTATGGTGCAAGAACAGGCCGGGCCTTTAGCTTGACGCTAAGGATACTGGTTTCATAAAGCTTCCTTCACACAAAGCCATGTAAAGCGAACATGTGAACAATGCGAACGCCAACAGCCTACGTTCTTCTAATCTGCGAGCCAGAAACTGAAAACCTGCCTTACACGAGGGGTGATCAGTGTTACTCATAATCATAAAATAGACGTTGGATTTATCACAGGCTGAGTTTCTGGGACGGGGCGTCCATTTTTTTCAGGACTTATTTATATTTGTTGTTGTTTTGTTTTTCTTTTCTGCAACGAACTTACCTGCAAAAAACAACAACAACAACAACAAACTGCTTCACCGTTAAGCAGTCAACCTGATCAATTAGAAACTAAAACAAAGGAACGAAGGTTCTTCCTGGACAGAATAGTTGTCACTTTAAACAATAAGCTTCCGGATAAAGATGACCGGTAGTCGAAGGATCGGTATGCGAATCAGTTTTGCGGTTGTGAGCGGACAGCGGAAAGGGTCGGGGTTTAATCTTTGCATGATTGCAAAGGAGTGGACGCCCTGAAAACGAGTCTGTACAAATTTTGACTTCTAAGGAAGAGCGAAATAAGGACTAACCGATCACGAATCTTTGTTTATATTACTTGACAACCGGGCACCCCCTCCCCCCTCCCCCAAGTACCCCACCACCAGCCCTTGCCCCCCCCCCCCACCCCCGCCCCCTTTCATCCCCCAACACACACACACACACACACACACACACACACACACACACACACACACACACACACACACACACACACACACGCACGCACGCACGCACGCACACACACACACACACACACACACACACTCTCTCTCTCTCTCTCTCTCTCTCTCTCACTCTCTCTCTCGGACCGGAAGTGACGTGCTTCTACTGCTGTAACTATCAAGAATGTTCTTTCGTTTTGTGGGCACACACACACACACACACACACACACACACACACACACACACACACACACACACACACACACACACACTCACTTTCAATGACCGGAAGTGACGTGCTTCTACTGCTTTAACTATCAAGAATGTTCTTCCGTTTTGTGGGTAAACCCTCTTTAGTTTATATCACGATTATTTTTCAGTAAAATTTCGTTCTGCATAACCTTCAGAGCATTTGTTTGTTTGTTTGTTTGTTTGTTTGTTTGTTTAATACCGGAAACGCTGAACTGGCAGTCTACGTTGGTTAAATTCCTGTTTAGCTCAGACTTGTCGCTAGATCATGTACGGGTGTTTGGGTGTTTGGGGGTTTAACGTCCTTTTCCACCACATAGGGCGATATCAAAGACGGGGCAACGATGAAAAAGCCAGCACAAATATGTGACCCCAGCCGGGATCGAACTCACGACCCGAGCATTAGAAGTCCAACGCTCTACCATTCGGCCACCCCGGCTCCCCCTAGATCATGTACAGTTTTTCATTTTGATGCTACAATTGATGAAAAAAGTTCAATTTGCATGCTGTGTATATGAATCTTGGCACTTAACCTGCTGTGTGTTATGTATGAAAACCGTTAAGGGGCTTTACTAAAAACAACATGTTTGTACCGATGTTTGTAAAATCTATCGAACCGAGGTCAGTGCCGGCTCATCCAGTCTTTTCCACATCAATGTTCTGGATAATCCGTTTCCAACTTCCGGACAGCCTGAGGACGAAGGATACAATTGCACGAGGTCTCAAAATTCCTATATATTTCCTATCAGCCTCGGGCATCATGGTTACCCCTAAAAAAAAAATTAAAAAAAAAAATTTAAAAAACCAATCTAGAAACAAAAATTACCATGCACAGACCATTCACAGGCATGTACCTGACAGGAGTTTTAAAACAAATTGAATGTCTCCTTTCCGCTCAGGCCTCACTGGAGTAATGCACGTCTACTTTGTGTGCCAGAGAGCCAGTTCACACAAATCCGCTCGCGTCACTTGTGCTCGACTCCTGTGCAAAACGTCCCAGCTTCACTGGCAGCTTGCCTCTTGTTGCGGCCGCCTGGCATGCACCTTGACCTACATAGCACAAGAATCACGACACCAAAAATCACTACAAACTAGACACTCGCCAAACAGGGTACCTCAAATAAACATCAAACATGACCCCACCGTCAATTTGTGTCCTTATGCCTGAGTTGACAACTCGACTTCTTTCACCGACGAACATGTGGATCCGTTAGTCATTTACGGGGAGCCGGGATAGCTGAATGGTAGAGTGGTGAACTCTCAATGCTCGGGGTCGTGAGTTCGAATCGCGGCTGGGGCCAAATTTTTGTGCTGGACTTTTTCTCGTTGCCCCGTCTTTGATATCACCCTTACATGGTGGAAAGGAGTTAAACTCCCAAACACCTACCCACCCCACCTCGTTAGTTACTTACGCTTTCGGCCGTGCAAGCAACAACGACTATTTCGAGGCTAAGCAAGGCTTTTTTCTGCAAGGTCAGTAATAAAAAAAAGGCTATTCCTTAAAACACGATGTAAATAGATATGTAAAAAGAGATAACAGACAAATTTTCTCTCTTTTTAAATCCAAGACTTATGAAAAAATAAAGACGTAAGTCAAAGAAAATCGATATTGTAAACCAAAAACACTGGATTCCTTCAGGAAACTGAAGGTGCTGTCATGGGGAACATGGATCCGTCTAAGAGAGCTGATCCTTCTATAATCCGTGAGCGGAGCTAACAGTATTGAAAAATTGTTTCATGATAATGTAATCGGATTTGCATTCCTGCAGCTTACTGTGTGTGTGTGTGAGTGTGTTTGTGTTTTTGTGGGATTATACTAAAGATATTTTTCACAAATACTGTGCAAAGGGGCTTATTTAGCGCTCATATGATAAACTTGAAAGCAAGGAAGTCATCCTTCGCTCAAGACCATAGCGCTTTGAATCGGTTCGTTAGTGTACGACGCCTTCCATCCGTCCCTCACTACTACTGAAGAGTACTCGGGACCCTTCTCCAACGCCCTTGATACTGGGGACATCAAGGAGTTCTTCAGTATCAAGAGGCTTGGGGCCGACAACTGATACCCAAGGAAGAGAACTCTGCAATGGCGGCGATGACTGTGCTAGTATGATACTGTACCTGTCTCTCTCTCGACAGACTAGAATTCCAGTCAAGTTGAATCTGCCAACCGCTGCTCAGCCGACTTCTCACGGCGATCGGCTGAATTCAAGCGGGTCTTTACCGTGCTCTCACTGGAGATTTTACAGGTCACAATGCACACAGATATTAAGGTCGAGGTGGATGGGGTGGCTGTTTGGGAGTTTAACGTCCTTTTCCACCACATACGGGTCATATCAAAGACGGGGCAACGATGAAAAAGCCAACCTCAGCCGGGATTCGAACTCACGACCCGAGCATTGGAAGTCCAACGCTCTACCTTTCGGCCATCCCGGCTCCCCTTAAGGTCGAGGTAGAGGTTCTCTCGGTGATCACTTCAGGGCCGGACAAGGGTTGGGGGTTGCTTTGGGGGGTTCAAGGCCCCCCTCCCCCCCCCACACACACAAACACACAAAAACAAACAAACAAAACAAGGAGAAATGGCCCCATCCCGTAAAGTTGTTTCTTCAAATACGTTTTGTTGATTGTTGTTGCTCTCAGTTGTTTTTCTTTCTCTTTTCAACTGTGTAAGACCTGTCAAAGACATTAGACCCGCCACGCTATAGCGGATCTAGAATCTTAGGACTGAGAGAGAGAGAGAGAGAGAGAGGGTGGGTGTTTGAAGGTTTAACGTCCTTTTCCGCCACATGCGGGTGATATCAAAGGCGGGGCAACGATGAAAAAGCCAGCACAAATATTTGGCCCCAGCCGGGATTCAAACTCACAACCCAAGCACCCATGCTTCAACGATCTACCATTCGGCCACCCCGCCTCAGAGAGAGAGGACGTTAAATCCGTGAACGAAACATTTGACGTCAGCCTCACTGACGCAGTCTTCTGACACTGTGATGCTTGCTCATGTCTTGTGGTTTCCCTGTTGGTGTTGTGACTTCCCCGATTCAGTGAATTAATTTTTACATTAAATCTGGAAGATGTAGAGGGCTGGTGAAATTTCGGAGGCAGAGACGATATTTACAGATTTTGTCTGTGAACTAATCATTTGATGTCAGCCTCAGAAACGTCGTCTGACAGAGGATTCGTGATGATGTGTTGTGATTTCCCTGTTGCTTTCGTGACTTCCCTGACTGAATTAATTTTTACATAAGATCTGGAAGATCTAGAAGGCTGGCGAAACGTGGACTTGAATACCTTGGATTGTACTTACGAAATAGCAAGATTGGAACCCTTTGGACCGGTGCTTCTCGCAGAAACTTAAAAAAAAATGTTTAGCTAAAATCTGTTATTCTTAATATTCAAGATATAACAGTGCAGAAGTTCCTGTAATATGTGTAGTTGTGACACTTGAGAAAAAGGCCGGAATGATGACTGATTTGAAGCAGTCTCTCCATAGATAGTCGGCCTTACAATCATTTAAACCACCCCTATACCAGAATTTTTTTAAACACAAAATTTGTCAAAGCTACAGAGCTGTGCTACAAATGTATTCAGTATAATTGGATGAACTTCCAAAGTCTATAAAATGAAGGCATTTGAACAACGTTTTCGTCACTATAGATAACATGACCGATTTTTTTACATGGGCGATAACTCTTCTAAAAAAATGCGGCAAGAGAAAAATCGTGAAACGGCCTGGAGAATGTGACTTCCAATATAATCTCAAAGTACCACTGACGCCCTTCAACGGGGTGGTTTAGGATCTAGTTACAATTACATCCGTCCGCGCGCGCGCGCGAGCACACACACACACACACACACACACACACACACACACACACACACACACACACACACACACACACACACACACACACACACACACACGTCGCACAGCTCCCGCCAAAGAGAACGCGGCAGCGTAGTGTGCACGTAAGGTGTCTATGACGCAGATTTCGTTGCGTCACTGTGTGCGTGAAAGTATGTCTTGTCTGGAGAAACGTCACAGTTTTGTTTTTTATCACCGAAATTTGCACTGCCCCATCCTATATATATATATTATATAGAAACAACTTTTAAAAAGCAGAAATAAGCAAAAAACAAGCATATCGTCGTTCACACGGAAAAATTGCGGAAGTCAATTTTCCTCACTTTTCAGGAGAAGCAAAAAACTGATTTATTTGAGTATTTATCATCATATCACAAAGAAATTTTACTGGACGATTCATAATCGTTTCTTCTATTTGGTTAGTCAAGTTTAGTTATCATAGTGAATTGCATTTTGAAGAAAAATAGGAATTTAAGCGACTTTGGCGATTTTTTTGTGTACGAGTTCCAACCAAAATACCGACTTACGCAATTTTGCAGGTTGATTTACGCAGTTTTACCAAAAATATAAAGCGTGGTCGGTGTCGGCAATTTTTCACTGGCAATTACGCAATTTTTTTCCAAACTAAAATCACAACAACATCTTCGGCAATTTTTCACTGGCAGTTACGCAATTTTCTCCAAACTAAAATCACAACAAAATCTTCGGCAATATTTCACTGGCAATTACGCAGTTTTCTCCAAACTAAAATCACAACAAAGTCTTCGGCAATATTTCACTGGCAGTTACCCAGTTATCTCCAAATTAAAATCACAACAAAATCTTCGGCAATTTTTCACTGACATTTACGCAATTTTCTCCAAACTAAAATCACAACAAAATCTTCGGCAATTTTTCTCCTGCCAGTGACGCAATTCTGTCAAAACCCAAATCACCACAAATCCTTGTGTCTTCGACATCAAATTAATTTTTCAATAGAAAGCAAAAACAGTGTTACTGCTTTGACCGATCTAATCAATCAATTTTTCCACACAAGCAAGTTCTTTGTACTGGATATTCTCAGATCGAGAGCTGAAGGATAAATATATCTAAGAAGAATAAAAAGTCCGCTGTGTTTTGTCAGAATTATAAGGTCGTAAACCTATCGCAACTCCGTATTTTGATGTAGAAGTGATCATCAGAAATCCGCATGCGCAATCGATTTCGGAAGTTTTTAAACTGCTGGTACGTTTTGTTAGATTGTTTCTCTACAGAGCAACAACTTTATGGGATGGGGCAGATTTCGCTGCGCGCAGGCGCAAGTTTCAGTGATAAAAATCATTGTTATGACGTTTCTCCAGACAATACCTACCGTCAGCAGAGTGACGTAACGAAATCTGCGTCATAGACACCTTACGTGCACACTATGCTACTGCACTCTTTTTGGCGGGAGTTGTGCGACGTCTCTCTCTGTGTGTGTGTGTGTGTGTGTGTGTGTGTGTGTGTGTGTGTGTGTGTGTGTGTGTGTGTGTGTGTGTACTGATGTAATGATGGTTATCGCCTAAACCACCCCGTGAAATGGCTTTTTACTTTGAGATGAAATGAGTAGTCAGAATTAAGCTCCTGACACTTTTTCTCCTGCCGCATTTTTAGAAGAGTTACGGCTATTTAGTCTAAAGAAACTGGTCATGAAACGTTTTCGTACGAACAACAACAACAACAAAACGTTCAAATGGCTTCATTAGCTAGAATTTGGAAGTTCATCCAGTTATACTGAACGGGTTTGCAGCACAGCTCTGTAGCTATGGCAGATTTTGCGTAAAAAGAAATTCTGAGGTGGGGGTGGATGCGTACAAGGCTGAATATCTGTGACTCGAAAAGACTCCCTCAAATTACTCATCATCCAGGCATTGAGTAGTACCGTTTGGATCTAAAAGACATCTGATTCATCGCATCAGTACACTCAAAGACTCTTGATCCGCTACGCTCTAAATTATAACGTCCTAGTCTCTCTCCATGCTTTAGTCCCTTGTTGCGTACGCCTTTATATTATCCTCCTGAAACACTGTACGCAGTGAAAAATTCACGACTTTCAGAGATCTCCCGAATAAGCTTATCAGTTGTTCAGGCTACAGCAAAGACAGTAAAACATCAGATCTATCGTCTTTGGCTGCAATTACATGCTTCAGAATTATTGCATCATTGATTATATGTGCACCGTCCATGCATACAAGTGTTAAATTGTTGTGAGGTCGTCTGGATTAACACGAACTTCAAATCATTAATTTTGTGCTTAGTCTGTCATTAGCTGCCAGAAGAATGGAAAGTAACTCCTCAGTCTGTCGCTGACTTACAAAAGACGTGCTCAAGAATGGTTACGCTCAAAAACAAAGTCAGCACGCGCAGGTCGAGTCCATGCAGATCTGGGACATGCGCATACAAGTAGGTCAGCTGAAGCCTACATCCAGTCATAAGATCGCGCAACCTAGCTCACCTCGTATCAATAGACAAATCCTGTCGCGGGAAAAACCGGCAAGCAGAAATACGGTTTTGAGATTATTTTGCAAACATTACTGGATACCGTTCACAGCGTGTAGACAGAGTAAGTTACACGCTTCTCAGTCCAGTATGGGGAATAATACAATGACACGGTAACTTCCAGATCTAGCCTGCCCGAAAACCTGAAAAGCAGGACTGACACAAAGATTGATTCTCTTGATTTTTTTTTTTTCTTCCATATGGGGAAAAATTTCAAGCGTAAAGTCGCTACCATTTTGATTTTGTGTTTCTGTGAAATTAATGGACGAAAAAGATATTAGCATTCCCCCAGAAGAGGTGCGTAGTTACGCCATCACAAACAATTCAGCTGGAAAATCCGGTCGGTACCTAGTCTAGCTTCGACTCATTCAAAATAATCATTTGAATGTCATGCAGCCGGCAGTACATTCACACACACACACACACACACACACACACACACACACACACACACACACACACACACACACACACACACACACACACACACACACACACACACATTTACTTACGCAATTTTTCACAAGTACTGAAAACGATAAAGACTTCCGCAATTTTTCAACGACATACGCAACTTTCCCGTGCAAATTTATCTATGAAGACTTCGGCATTTTTCCTGCGATCGACTTACGCAACTTTTCCATTGTAATTCTTTCATGTAGACTTACGCACTTTTCCTGGAGAAGACATCCGCAGTTTTACCGTGTAAAATTGTTGTGTATAATTTCCGCAAATTTGCAAATTTTCAAACGCTGTTTTGACCCATTTCCGAGCTTCAAACGTAGAAAAGGACCTCACCAATCGATCCGCGACCCCAAAATTAGGTCAGTAGGATATAAATCTCAAAATCGTCCAAAATCGACTTCCGCAATTTTTCAGTGTGAACGACGATATGTATTTGCAGTTTAAATGCTGTAACCCCAGCCCCCTCTTCCCCCCCCCCCCCCCCTCCCGAGTGAAAAAATGGAGCGTTGTCCGTGTTATCGTCGGTGAAGCCCCCTCCCTCCCTCCCCCCCCCCCAAATAGTAACTGATCCGGCTCTGCACTTTGGTAAAGGGCAGTCATCAGGCTAATGTTATCCCAGCCATAAATAAGGTTCTCAAAAGTTTCACGTCAAGCCACAAACCAGCGTGGAAGGGAGCACCGAATATGAGGACCGTGCATCCAAATAAAGATCGATTGTTTTTCCACTTCAGTTGAAAGCAAGGGAGACACACAATACCGTTGTCTTGCATTCAAAACGATTACAAAAAAGGGCAAATGCTGGTTCACCAGGAATCTATGCCTCTTCAGTGTTGAAAGGAATGGCCATGTTAAAAATATTATCGACATGTTACATTGTCGCAGACGTGTACGAAAGGAATTACCGGTGAGGGTGGGGTGGTTGGGAGTTTAACGTCCTTTTTCCACCATATAAGGGTGATATCAAAGGCGGGGCAACAAGAAAAAGGCCAGCACAAATATTTGGCCCCAGCTGGGATTCGCACTCAGACCTGATCATTGGAAGTCCAACGCTCTACCATTCGGCTATCCCGGCTCCCCGGAATTACCGGTGACCTGAAAGTGGATAGAGTATTAATTATCGGGGGGAATATGAAGCAATCAAAGTTTGAATATCAACGACAAAAACGTGCTGGCTGATCAAAGACAGACCTGATCACAGACTCCGTATGTAGTCTAATGCCCATCAAAGAATTACGACGAGAAAGACGTCACTCTGCTTTTGTATTCTAACCTCAGAGACTTTGCAGGTTTTACGACAGAGAGAAGTACAGGCCTATACTTCTCACAACACTTTCACAACTATTTCTGAACAGTTTCGATCAGCTCCTGGTTGTTAGCTTCAGGCTAGGCCCGAGAAATTTGTTTTTAATCCAGTGTCAGTGACGCATTTTCAGAAAGGAGGGTGGGTGGGTGTTTGGGGGTTTATTTCAGAAAGGAAAGCTTTTGTGACCGTAAAAGTTGTCTACACCGTTTGTTTGTTTGTTTGTTTGTTTTGGTTGTTTGTTTGTTTGTTTGTTTGTTTGTTTGTTATATAGAAATAATTATACACCTCACCACATTGGTAGAACTATCATAGTATCAACCGATGTATTTTTGCCATATTCCCTTTTTGTAACGGGCCTTATCTAAACTTCATCCGTGATAATAATGAAGGATTTATACGCCTGCGTAACAAACACGTCATAATTATACGTCTGCATATATGGGCATTTGAGCAGTACAAATGGGAATTTGAGTAGTACAACAGAGTGGGAGCAAGAGGTGGTAGAAATGGGTTGAGATTCCTACAGTCTGAACCAGCATAGATTCTACAACGATAAGTCATTACACTGATCTGCTTACGACATAATCCTTGTCATCTCTTTCCGGTTGTTTTCAGCTTCTTTTTTGTTTAACCCTTTTTACCACTGTGGTTGACATGCACTGGCAGTCATTGTGTGGGCTGCAAAGCTCCACGCTTGTTCGTTTTCATGGCTTAACGTTGTCCGTCCCTTTGTACTACCCTCTGCGCTTTCGTGAACGCAAAACTGACTAAATGCAGCAACCATTTTTCTTACCCAAAAAAAATTAAAAAATGCAACGTACCCTGACTTGAAGGCACGCTTACTTACAATCGGCGTGTCTAAATACAGTGGCTCAAATTAGTAAAATAGTTTCCGCCCTCACTATTTACGTAAAAAAAAATAAAAAATTCAAAGATGGTATGCATACTATGATCTTCATGGAGTAGCTTTAAACAGTTTGTTTCAACAAATCGACAACTTTTGCTTTTCCAAGGACTCGATTGTGTATCTTTTTATTTTTACTCAGAAATTTTTACCCATAGATGACACATAGTACATAGTGTTACCAGATGCCTGTACTACTTTCAAACATAATCTTGTCAAAATCTACTCATAGACTGTCAATGCCGGGGACGAGCAACCTTAAACAGAATGAGATTCTAACTTTTTGGTCTTTTCTCGCCAGACCTTTCTTTTACCAGACAGGATATGTCAGCATTTTAAGTTTTTTCCCCCGTCTTCTTCTTATAAACAAGATCTCACGCACAGATTCCGATCAAAGAAGAGCAGCAAATCATGTATTCTGCTCGTGGAAAAAAAGCCTAATTTCCTTTGTCTTGGGCCTTCCGGCAATGAAACGAAAAAACCACTGTACGCGTGAAGCCAGGATGAAATTTATTTTTTGCTTAATTGCGACTCAGGGCCAGATACGGGGGAGTTTGACAAACAGCCCTAGTCTTGCTCTACGGCGACAGGTCTTGGAATTCAATCCAATTTGCCAATTTGTACAAACTGAGCGTTCACAAGTTTGAGTGTTCTATGCTGAGATGCTATGATTGATTTTTATCGGAGATATACACCTCGACATCACCTGCTTTACAGGAAGTGGAAAGTGTCGGAATGTTCCATCATTTTCCTCAGGAGAAATATGGACTCCGATATAGTATGAATACAGATAAACAGCTGCAGTAATGTGATGCATCGATCATGGTCTATTTTCTCCGTACTTTGTTCTTAATCGACTTATTTACGTCGGTTAGATTGGAAGTTCATGTCAGTGGCTTAAGACGAGATTTTTGGTTTTCATTTAACAGTTATATTTCTATTTCTATGTAGAAAACCATCTATTTCTATGTAAAAACTATGTATCAGTTGAGTAGCAATATTAGAATAGAACTTGTTACTGGATCACCGTTGAAATCAATCCTTCATGTAATCATTATTGGTGACAGGATATTCTTAAGCAAGAAGACAGAACACTGTGCTTGTAACACTTTAGATAAAAAAAAGAAAGATAATAAGTGTCCGTGACGCTGACACGTGCTCAGCTTGTGCGTGGGAGCTTCAATGTTTTCACTCAAACAGAGGTCAGTGTCATGAAGGCACCCCAACCACTTCATCAAGGCATCTGTTCCGTGCTTCTGTCTCTGTCCGAAGTCAAGTGCCTGTAGCTCAAATTTTAACTGTCTCGCCCTCAGCTGTGTGTGGTTCTGTAGCCAAACTAGGGTGTCCACATCAACGCTAGGTCACATTGCAATGATAGATTAGCAGGATAACAGGTAGGCGATAAACATGGTGAACTGTCTCTCGAAGCGAAACATGCTGCAATGTGGACAAGAAAGACATGGATGGCTAAATATTAATTATACAGCTGAACTTCTTTAGCTTAAAACCGCGGTCTTTGGTGCGAATCGGGAAGCAGGGACAATCGAGCGGTAGCGTGTTGGACTTTCAGTGCTCAGGTCGTGATTTCGATTCCAGGCTACGCTCAACTATTTATACTGGCCATTTTCTCTAATATGGTTGGAAAGGACGTTAAACCCTCAAACACTCATCCATCCACCCATCCTTTCGTGCAAGTCGTCCAGGAAGCAGTACCAGTTTGTTCGTAGTATAATTTATGCACTCAAAGTACTAGGGATGAAGAATTCATTACCGACAGTCCAAGCATCAGGGCCCGTATGTAAAAGTCGAGGTTAGGGCTTTTAGCCCCGGGCTAGAGTCTAACCTCAAACTAAACTAGCTCTAGGGTTAAAGTTTCTGTTGTTTTTTGTTTTCAATCAAGAAACGGGCCCATTCCAGCAAGGTGCCTTAGCCGTTATAGACGGATTTTTTCTTTCTTTCTTCGCTTCCTTGCTTTTGGGTTTCTTTTGTCCTAGTCTGGGTTAGGCCCGTAGCCGTGGGTTAGATTAACCTCGACTTTTACAAACGGGCCCTGGCGTGAATTCATGGTCCTACACCTCAGTGGAAGCTCAAATGGTAATTAGTCGCGTCTGGTTCGAAATCAAAATTAATGCTAGTTTTAGATCTGTTGAAGTTTTGTTTTTTATGTCACAAATTCACAACTCTTCGCCAATTCCAGAGGTGATCCTCCCAGGTCATGGGTAGAATCCACGGAGGACTCGGAAGCTGGGACACTTCCTATTATGTATGATAATGGATATGAGGATGATGGTATGGTGATTATGTGGAGGTCCTCGTGGTTTGGGGCTGCGGGACAGGGCTGCATTCCAGGTTTCCTGTTATGAATATCCCGGCGATAACTAGGCACGGGAACTACGACACCTGCCGTGCCAGCCGTGTAATCATCCACATCATGAGATGTGTCCAACCAAGAGAAACACCCCAAAAATCGCACCGGTGAAATGGGTGAGTCCGTTGGGCCCATAGCACACCCGCTCTGGGCAGGAGCCGACCTAGGTCGGACAAAAAAAAAACAAAAAAAAAACCGCTTGCCTCGACTGGGCCTCGAACCTGGGTTTACCGATCCATGGTTCGAAGTGCTCATCACTACATTACGGTGGCCGGTGACCTAGCTGTTGAAGATGTCTTTTCGCTCTTGTGACCTGACAAGTCCATCACTTCGCGTGACTCATGTAACAGGTGTCTGTTTGACGTCATGTCTGTTCGCTTGCAGGGAAATTCTAATTAAACAATCCATTTATGTCATTTTGACTGGTTCCCGGTGATGTTACATGATAACACGTGCCGCGCCGACTTCATTAAAAAGGCGTGGTTTGTCGCGCCGTAGACGGATGGATCTCTCTCCATATCGCCCATAATGCATTCTTCTAAAAAATTTTGCGATATTCTCCCATTTTCCCTCTCTACAGTTTAACAAGTTTATGTTGCACAATACATATACTAACGTCAAACATTTACATTCACAAGCAATATATCTATGAATTTACGTTGATTATTTTGCCCGGCATATCCGTCACTATCCTTCTTTTGTATTGCATTGGTCATGATCTAATTCCACGTAGATAATTATGTGTATCTGTGGGCGTGATTTTTTTTTTTTTTTTTTTGTAGTGTAGTTTCCCTAGTTCAGCAAGGACAAGACAGACGACAGGTCTGTTTATCCTTGGAAAATAAACTTTGATTTCATTTCATTTCTCCTTCAAAGTAATGCAACAAGAGTTTACGTCGAATCAAATATTTCAAATGAGTTTGTTTCTGGCAGTACTTACGAAAAACAGGGAGGAACATCACGGTTGTGTACAAAGAGCTACCATCAAACTTACAACTGGTACATCACCTCTCTCTCTCTCTCTCTCTCTCTCACACACACACGCACGCACGCACGCACGCACACACACACACACACACTAGTGTTTCAGCTTATGGCGAGAATTATCGACTCTAACAGTAATGCCAATTAGTCAAACCAACATTTGGCAGACGCGTAGAGTTCAGCCGGGACTGGACCGTACTTGTATCAGATGACATCTTGCTAACGTTGACCTTTGCCAAAGCCTGTCAGTCACACCGTCGCTGACGTTGCCCTGCTGAACACGATACAATGTTTAACGGAAAGGTTATCAAAGAGGGGCAGTCCCGCATGTGCCCATCGCAATCTGATATTCATACCGTGTGAGGTCCCACTCTCCATCTGCGATTGCGATTGATTCGCGCGCTGGCAGCAATGAAAAGCCGCCCTCTCTCATGCCATTATTGGTGCTTTTGCGGCTTGAAAGTTTCATGATAAAGCGTCCAGCTAACAGAAACGGTCTGACGATCTCAGGACTTCATCCCGGGAGCCGTTACGTGCAGTGATAGTCCTTGTTTAATGAGGGAGAGAGGGATCAGACAACTTTACGGCCGGCCGGGGCCAGCGAGGGCGACGCTAGTAATACAACGGAATCACTTCCAATCCGGGTCATGTTAAAAGCCGTGCTGACGCAAAAACCGGCATTCAGTACTCCACAGTAATGAACGATTCTCCACGGTAGCGAAAATAGCGGATGTAGGCTACGCACTTTCTGTTATTCAAATCTTACCAGTCAGTTCAGCCATTTTGGACCAAAGAGTTCCCAAATTCCACCACTCAACATTCTAGGCTCATTGTCACAGCTAAACAGTATGCTTCAAGAATTACGCAGTCTAGTAATTCTTTGTCAGGGACTGGGGATGCATCATCCGACTTCAGAGTCGGTTGTTACGGGGACTGAGTGAACTGGCAGTTTCGGTTAAAACTGACTTTTCTCTTCCTCAGTGTAGCACGTCCATGTGTGGGCACTACTGCTGGCCCACCACACGATGATTTCTCTGTATGTCGACCTGGCGATAAAACATGCCTGTTTTTCGCTAAATGTTCTTTCATTTGTACCCCCCCCCCCTCCCGCTCCCGCTCCTCCGTCCCCTTCACTCCTCTTCTTCGTTCGAAAGACATCGCAATACACGAGGGTGCGTTAGCAAAGAATGAGAACGCGCATACTAGTTTTCCTTGCAACTTTTCGATTCCTCAAAAACCAGTGATACTGTTGGTTAGTGCAACATTCGATGTTTGGCAACATTTAAGTCCCGCAAAATTTGTCAGTGCGAGATTTCGGTTCACGTTAGCAAAAATATTGGGTCCTGTTTCATCGCTAGGTCGGCCAGCACACTACCGAAACGTAGGCGTGTTTCGGTCGGCAGTCTGATATAGATCCCGATATCAGTACAGCAGGAAGTGACCTCTCAAAGTGTAGGAGGTCTGTATGGTTTTCCAGTTATCACAAAAACACAAAGTGGTGTGTGTGTGTGTGTGTGGGGGGGGGGGGGGTGGGGGGTTAACGTCCTTTTCCACCACATACGGGTTATTTCAAAGACGGGGCAACGATGAAAAAGCCAGCACAAATATTTGGCCCCATCCGGGACAAAGGGGGGCGGGGGGTGGGGGGAGGGGGTAAAATAAGTGAAAACAAGAAATATGTAAACACGCGAATTTCTTGACATTTCAGTGTCAAGAAGCGTTCAAATGCCAGATCCTTCAAGAATGCTACTCTCACTCTGTGGAAATGTCTGCCAGAAAAGGAAACGGTAATGACTGCTAAGTCTGCCAGAGCCTCGTCGGAAAGCTGCAAACATACAGTTATAAAGAAGAGCCCTAAAAACTCTCTTTTTCACTGAATCTGACCTACAGTGCTAGCACAACAACAAATCTTCCCTTTTCCTCCTCGTCCTCCTCTCTCTCTCTCTCTCTCGGGGAGTAGGGGTGGCCGAATGGTAGAGTGTTGGACTTTCAATGCTTGGGTCGTGAGTTCGAATCCCGGCTTTGGCCAAATATTTGTGCTGGCCATTTTCTCGCTGCCCCGTCTTTGATATCACCCTTATGTGGTGGAAAAGGACGTTAAACTCCCAACCCCCCCCCCTCTCTCTCTCTCTCTCTCTCTTTGAAACGTTTCCAAATTCATAAACTTCAAACAAATTCTACACGATACGCTTATCTGACGATATATATAGAAATGTGTTACATACATGTTTTGCAATATTAGAGACGACTGTAAATTTCTTACTTGGCATACATCCAGTATCATCAGCACATGCCACGTATGTTTTGATTTGTTTATCGTGTGTATTTTTCTCTCCTGTATTTCCCCTAGATAGTTTATACTTTTTTTTTTTTTTAACTTTTTCATTGTTTGTTTGTTTGTTTTTATTTTTTTCTCAATACCCTTTAATGTAGAATAGCAGGACAGCATGTAAGATAGGCAGCAATGCCTAAATGCTCTATCCTGAATAAAAAACGTTTCATCATCATCATCTCTCTCTCTGTTGTATCTCTGTCACGGCCATGAACTTTCTTCTGGAGTGTTTCTGCGCTTTTCTGAAGTAAAAGTGGTACGCAAGCTGTTACAAAAACAAAATCCTCATTGGCTGCTGAAAAGAGGGGAGCTCTGATGTCAGCTTGTATTTTTGACGTCACAATCCTTTTCAGTGGCGGTTCCACAGTTACATGAACTAAATCAGTGCCAATACAGAATATATCACTGAGAGCATATGGACCCCTATGCAGTATTCAACATGCTTTATATATCTTCGCTGAATATTTATTGTACACAAATAGAAGTCAAAAGTGCACATAGTTGAATTCCGTTTTGACGAATGCACATCAGTGTGCCGACGGTCGTCCCTTATTGGCAATTATTCCAACGGCAGCTCTGTGTGTTTATTGTGTATGTGTAAGTGGCTCATAGGATAGGATAGGCTACCACAAAGGGCAGGATGCACATGTATATTTTATGCTGCGAGACTTCCTGATTCGCAGCCACGCAGCAACACAAAAGGCATCAGAAATCGTGCCGGATTGCACATTTGTCATATCATACATGGACGGCATTGGCTATTGTACTTGCATTAATTCACAAATCACTTCCCACCTACACCACCTAGAGCCTTTTTGGCCGTTCTGTATGTACTTTCAAGCGTGTTTGTGTGTGTGTGTGTGTGTGTGTGTGTGTGTGTGTGTGTGTGTGTGTGTGTTTTAAATCCCACCGCCGGCCAGACCATGTCCACACAGCTCTTGTATACCTGCGAAGTACATGGGGAAAAGTGGCGAAACAACAAGTGATATGATGGATGACACAGCACTGCAAGAGTCAATGAGGCAGGCCGATCCTGAGGGACCGTAGTCATCAGCCATTCTGGCAACAGTGTTTGGCTAATGTACCGGGCCCCTCGCCGATACACTTAGCTCCCCTGACCGACATCGCCAAACACTTAACTCCCCTGACCGGCAACGCTTTCCTGACCTTTTCATTGCCTGCCTGTGGGGGGCAATGTGCAGGCGACACCAGAATTAGCCGCGTTATTGATGGCGCTTCCAGATTCGATTATCAACAGGCGTTTGATCATTGTAGCCATCTTGATCGTCCCACGTTATGATCGAGAAATGTCTATTGTCGTTGTTGGTGGTGGTGGTGGTGGTGGTGTTGTCAAACCCAGTTAAGGTGCTTACTTGTGACATGCTTCTGCTAACACTGCTGCCAGTTTACGTACTTTGCAAACTTCAAGTTACTCCCCACCCCTCGCTCATTCCACCCATTCACAGGTAGACCGTCTCGCTATCGCACGTCCACGACCCACTGGAATAGTGCAAAGACTGTATGTACTAGTATTCAGTCTAGTGTACTTGGTCTAGGTTTTTCTTGTAATGTGTTATTGTTTTTCAGACAGTTCCTTGCCATGTCTGCTGTGGCTATTGCTTTTGCGTACTTGATACATGTACAACCCAGTTTTTGAGAACGGGAAAAGGCTTGAGGGTATTTTCATTTCTTACACGCGGGGGAGGGATGGGGGGGGGGGGGGGGAGCTGTTTGCAGGTTATGCCTCGCCCTCTCGGGAAAGGCTTACACTTTGCCTTTTTAGAGCTTCAGTCTGCCTAAAAACAAACGCACTGATTATCACGGTTTTTTGTGTCTGCATGTATTTGCTTTTGAGGAGGAAACAGATTTTGAAGTCACTGTCCTAAAATACATTTACACAAGATTTATCTTTGAAGGATTCTTGTTTGTGTTTAGTTTTCGTTTGTTTGTTTTTTGTTTTCGTTTGTTTGTTTTTTGTGTTCGTTTGTTTGTTTTGTTGTTGCTGTTGTTTGTTGTTGCTTTGTTTTGTTTTGGGTGGGGTTTTTGGGGGGTTTTGTTTTGTTTTTCTTGCGTTGATAAATAACGCCGCCTACGACTTGGTGGGTTCTCCAGTATCGTTTGTTTCCCTTCTTTCCTTTAGTTTTGTTTTTAACAGTACTGGCAGGATTAGGTCCGTCAGCAAACTGGGTTGTACCGGTGTAAACGTTGGTTTAAGCTTACAATGCCATTTCGAAGGATGGACAAGAGCAAAAATTACCGTCTTATGATAAGACCAGCTGCAAGTGAGAGGGTGGGTGGGAGGAGTGGCATACATTTCCTTGGTTTTTCTTTGTTTGTTTGTTTGTTTGTTTGTTTTGTGTTTCGGGTCTTTGCTACGTAATAACATTTTGCGTTTCTTTTTCGTTTGTTTTTCTCCTCAAGAAATCTCTCTCTCTCTCTCTCTCTCTCTCTCTCTCTCTCTCTCTCTCTCTCTCTCTGGACAAGAGTACAAAGAACAGGTGTGTCAAAGCGTGTCCCACAATTAAAGTCAACACGCCGAAGACAGGTTGAGAGGAGCAAGTGCCCTTCAATCTACTTTTTGTCCCCAGGCACAAGAACATAAGAGGCAGCGGGGCATCACAATCCCAATTATGACCTCTTTCTTTTATTCTTTCTTTCTTTGCACAGAGTTAGAGACTTTTCCCCCTCTCTTTATTACTCTCGTATTACCCTTCTATAAAGCGAGCAGGACACGTAGACCATACAATGCACTGAACAACCTCGATGATACATACTCCGACATAATTTCACTTTAAAAGGTCGCGCACAAAGCAAACGTACGTTGAACTGTTCCCATGAGACCTTTCTTTATTCAAGGGGAATTTTCTGTTTTAAATGTCTTTCAAAATTGCACAAAAATTAACACCCCTCATTTTCCGTTTCCAGAGAGCTAAAAATGTTCTCCCCCAATCTTGTCCTTTTCCCGGTATTTGATTACTGTATTTCTCTGCTTTCTTTGGGTCCTAGAGACAATAGTTCGGCTGTAGCTGAAGCAGGTTGTAGCGTTCATGGGCATACTTGTTTCGTTAGCACAGATCTCCAGAATGCACGCCGTTAAAACAGTTAATCCCTCTTGTTCTCCGTATAAGCAGAGTCCGTTGTAGCTTCATCCACGCACTGTGAAACCAGTGAGCGGTAGTGGCTTAAATAATCTATACTAAGAATGATTAATTAGCAAGCAATGAGGCATCTGACCTGAATCATGACGACTGTACTGCAGAAATGTTTGGACAAATGCCTGCCTTGGTGAGAAAGTAATTTCAAAATTCGGTCTATGGCCGACGTCCGAGGCGGATATGAACCCTGCCTCGCCGCATGGAAAGGCGTTCTATTCTGTACACTCTAGGTATCCGTTAATGATGAAACTACTGTCTGATATTACTCAGTCTTTGGGCAGTGATCCTTACAAACACAATGCTCTGTGAAGCATGCTACTTTATGTTCTTGTCTATAGCCAGCATTTTTGTTTTTCTGCCCTCTCTGATCCCTCTTCATATTGCCGGCTTTTTGGCTCTCTCTCTCTCGCTCTCTCTCTCTCTCTCTGCGTTAATTCGCAAACAGAAGTGGTGAAGCTTTACACTGAAGTGAGTTCCGATCATGCTGGGGTGACAGCAAAATTGCCAATCTAGAATCACATATCAGTGTCAATGGAGCGATCGCCGGCATACGATTTAGCCATTTCTAGGCTCTTTGCATTATCCGTTGTTGAAAGAGTCCTCCCCCGCCCTCTCTCTCGAGCCCCGGTGTTGGTTTTGAGTGTCACTGAGTAACGCCAGTTTCAATACAATACTAGTGCGAGTGGGCCAGTATTTGCCTTGATATCAGTACAACCAATTGAAATGAACAGGAACTATCCCGAAAACTGAGCCGGCCTCGATATGAAACGCACCCTTCTCTCACGTAGTAAATGTCCTTCGAGTTCGGAACAATGAGAAATTCTGGCGGCTTTGAAACTCTTTTTCAAGCTCTCTCTCTCCTTTCAGTAGTTATGAAAGGAATTCTCCTTCTGCAGGCGTTGTTCTGTGAAGCTGGCCCAATAACCGAGTGGAGGCCGAAAGCGTTATGAGTATAGGAGAACCAAACCACACCGCAGAAACTGTACGCAAAATGACTCAAATCAGAAAGGACCGACAAGAAAGAAAGATGGCGGAATTGTGCAGATTAGGCCAACAAAAACGTCTGGGTGCTCTCCCTTCTTTCTCCGGGCCGAGGATTTTATTTCAAATGCGAAGTTTTTTTGGTTTTTTTTTCTCTCTTCTTCTTCCTCTTCTTTCTTTACTGACATGACTGTGCCTGGAGATTTGCCTATTGCGGGAACACGGCCTGAAAGGTCAATATTTTGATATGAAGTTTTGTCGTTTATTGATTCCCTAATGCGTTTAGGTGAAACACAAAGAGGGCACCGCCCACTGAGGCCTATTAGGTTTGTTTCTTTTGATGCAGGTCTCAAAAAAAAAAAATAATAAGCCATCAAGTTACTTTCTTTTTTTCATTGCACTCAGAGTATTGGCTGAGTTGTTCTTTAAAACAAACGTCGTTCAATGTGTCAGACTGAGGGCGGAAAGGGTCGACTACAGTGTGACAAAGGGGATTGAAGTGAGGGTTTTTTTTAGAAAAGAGGGGTTATGAAAGGTCGTAATAAGGGAGACTGAAAGGCGGCGAGGGGGGTGGGGGTAAGGAGGGGGCGGAGTGGAGGAAAGAAAGGAGGCTATTTATGTTGTCTGGAACTCCTCATGAGATCACACAAGGTGCATCCCAGTAGTCCTATTAATGGAATATACCAATGCGACCGCATTTAAACGATTGTTATCGCCGTGAAGGGCACTTAAACCGACATGACAAGGGGTAGTGTGTGTGTGTGTGTGTGTGTGTGTGTGTGTGTGTGTGTGTGTGTGTGTGTGTGCGTGTGCGTGTGTTTGTGTGTGTGTGTGTGTGTGTGTGTGTGTGTGTGTGTGTGTGTGTGTGTGTGTGTGTGTGTGTGCGTGTGTGTGTGTGTGTGTTCTCGTTCCCCCTCTCTGTTCTAGAAATGCTGTCTTTTGTTGTGTCCTGTTTCACGCACCACGTCAGTTATGAAACTGGAAGCATCATGTGCTGAAGTGGAAGTGTGTATGTTTGTGCTCTGGTTTGCCCTTTCTGTTCTAGAACTGCTGCCTTCCGCTGTTTTTCTACTGTTTTCTGTTTCACTAACTACTTCAGTTCTTGAACCTTGATGCATCCTGACATCACATCCCCTTGATTATCCCAACCAGTCGCTGGCCGGACGTGACCGGCAAACAATTTGTCATGAAGCTGGGCACTAGCGCACTCGGTGGCTTCAAATATCAACCACTTCACAGATTCAATGGAGTACATGTTTTCACGTCACAACGCACGTGCTTGTGTACGGATGTTAACAAAATGGGCGGGAGTTGTTGTTGTTTATTTACGTTGCTACACCGAGTTAAAGGATTCGATGGTGGTTTCTCTCAGTTAAAGCCGTAAACAGTAGCGCCCCGGGTTTTTGTTTGTTTGTTGTTTTTCTTTTTGTTTTGTTTTGTTGGTTGGTTGGTTTGTTGTTGTTGTTGTTGTTGTTATATTTTATTTTATTGTTCATTTATTTCTTTTGTTTGTTTGGTTGGTTGTTTGTTCGTTTTGTTGATTTTTGTTTTTGGGGGATGTTTGTTTGTTTGTTGTTGGTTTTTTTGGTTTGTTTGTTTGTTTGTTTGTTGTTGTTTTTTTGGGGTTTTTTTTGTTTGTTTGTTTTTTTGTTTGTTTTGTTTTGTTTTTTTTTTTTTTTTTTTTTGGGGGGGGGGGGATTTTCACATATGAGCAGCACCGGAAAATTGCCTGAGACATTCATTTGTTGGTTTAAAAGAAATGTTCCGTTTATCAGCCAGAAACCGGCGGTTGCTAACACGTTACTGCAACGTAAACGCGTGTGTGTGTTCATCTTTCAGGCTAGGGTCTCTAGCTGAGAGCAACCGTCCTCGAAACTGTTGAATCGGAGAAACACAGGGAAAACTCCGGTCCATGTTGTTTAACACCCGTGTTTGAGGGGTGCGACACACCTATAAGGCGTATGCTACACTGCATTTTGCCATTTCACAGCATGTTCTATTTCCGGATAAAGCCGCATGCCAGTTTGGAAGCGTGACTGAAGGCGATTCACAGTCTATTCTCGCCTTTCCCTAATACCGTTTTTATTCTTTCTTTAATTTCTTACAGTTTGTGAATTACACTTTACCCTGACCCTCCATTGATGGAGATAAAAAGCTGGTTTCTTTGAGCCAACAATTTACAGAGACAACGGGCGGGGAGGCTGCAGTTCGCCTGCAGCAAGAGAGGGTCGTTTGACAGGAAATAACATAGTGATGAGAGTGTTCAGCGAGCAATCAACCACATGGGCCTTTAGGCTCAGCTCAGCTCCCCGTGCTCCTGTTCTTTCGGTACAGGCCTCAGACAGAGCATGTTTGAAGCAATGGACACTTGAATCTGCATCAAAGTTAACGAAGGAAGAGTAACGAGGTATACGATGTTGCTGGACAATCAGAATATCGTCAATACAAATGTCTTTTGCCAATCCTCGCATGTGCCACTTCATTATCCTTGCACCTATGAGGTCTGGCGAGTAGTATACTGACGATATTTCATCATTGAACCGTACAGCTTGTTTGTTTGTTTGTTTGATATAAGCGAATTAATGAACGACTTGACAAAGTACAGTCCATACAGAGACAAGTGTTGATCCATTTTCGCGCCTGACCTGAGTGGCTAATAGGGTACAATACTCATTATCATTATTATTATCATTACTATAGGCACATTCGTCATGTGACGTGGAAGCGACTAAAGTGGTATAATGTTCATTTGGAGGCGGCGTTGTGGGAATTTCTTCGGCACTACAGATATTGAAGTGGTACCCAGAGAATGGAGTCTTTCCGAACTGTTGCAAATGGACTGGCAGGATGTAGTCAGTAATGTTGAAAAGGTCGTTGTGTCTCTCTCGGGGGAAGCTTTTTTCGGTTATTGTGTTGTTGTTTTTTTGTTGTTGTTGGTTTTTTTTGTTTTTTTTTTGTTTTTTTTTTTGGGGGGGGGGGTTGACAATTGCAGAGGTGTCCTTACCTGAGTAAACGCTTTTTGTTTGTGCCCGTGAGCGGATTCAGCCGGAAGAACAGCAATTCTGTTCGCAACATGTATGAGGTTTGAACAAGAGAAAAAAAATGCGTGCACATTGGTTTTGGAAATCATCATTTATATCCCACTGTTTGGGGTGTTTTCGTGGTTTGTGATCGGGGTTAAGGAAATTCGTCGCTGCCCTAAGCGCCAACAAGGCGTAACAGGCAGTGAATTCGTTGTTTATGAACTGTTCTTCAAATCAGATTTTTTTCAAGACGTTGTTTTCGGCCAAGTGCCCGGTGACAGGTGATGAGCAAACAAATACAAGGCCAGCGGATGCACAGAGGTTTCGGACAATTGTCATTCGTATCTCACGGTTTGTTGTGCTTTCGTAGTTTTTGAACTGTTGTAGTTTTTGATGTCGGCGACAGACGACAAATGTCATGGAACCCAACAAAAGGGGGGCAAAGGGTGATAATAATAATAATAGGGTGCCTATCCCCGGGGAACGAGCTCTAGGCACCTTACAATCTAAAACCGAAGCAAAAAATAAAAACCATAAAAACAACTCATTCACTCAATGTACACTACATAAGAACAACTAAAAAAAAGTAGAAGAGCACACACACACACACACACACACACACACACACACACACACACACACACACACACACACACACACACACACACACACACACACACACACACACACATATGGAGTTATCGGTATCAGTGAAAAGTGCAGAAATAAGCTTTCTTTTGGTATAAACATTATTTCCGTATCCTTGTGTAGGCCTGAGATATGTTTGTTGAAATGTTGCTGTTGAAAATCAGCCTTTTCAGAAATTGGTCGGTAAAATGGGACATGGGAATCTTGCCGATACAGCATGGTTATATTAAATGCTCTCTCTCTTTTTTCTCTCTTTTTTTTTGGGGGGGGGGGGGAGGGGGGACATATTTGTAAGGTGCGTTCAGCCTCTAACCTTTCACAGAAGTTGTGTCAGTTGTTTAAGTTAAGGACCCAAAAATAAAAAATAAAACACCTCAAAGTCGTTAAAATTGATCTCCCACCAGTTTGTTTGTTTGTTTGTTTGTGTTTTAGTGTTTTAAGTGTTGTTTTTCTTCCTATGGTGTCAAAAGTGCCTTGGCGACTTCATCCCCATTTTGTGCGGTCCTATCCCAACACAAGGCCAGTGTCTTTTATCGCTGTCAGTCCATAAAGTGCAGCAGTAATAAAAGGATTTTTGTGCAGACTTTTTTTCCACATCCGTTTTCCCGATGACAATGTGTGTGTCCAGAGTTGGTGTCTACTAGTAGGTCTAGTAGGTGCGGTAGTACATAGCTTCCCACCCACACACCTCATTACCACGGTCAGTCGAGTGAGTAGGATTCTGACTGCAGTCTAGTTTTCTCTTAATCCTTCAGGATCTTGCTCTGGGGAGAAACTACACGTGCTCCTCACCTCAATGAGACTGAGACTGCCGCTCAAGTAACTATGACTGTCACTCATTTTTGGTAGATAGGTAAGTCAGGCCGAGCTAACACAATAATGTACAGTGAAATTAGTAATAAAATGAAGAAGGTCTTCTTCCGGGGGAAAATTGATTTGCACATACATCGCTGCGCTAAGGAAAAAAGATGCCATAGGAAAAGGGCGCGTGTGAGAGTAAGTTTGTTTTGTTTTGTTTTCCCAGCGTCACTGTGGGATCCATACAAGCTAAATATCTCAAACGGTTGTGTCTTGAACCTGCCAGTTTGTGCATGACGGGTGGGGGTGAGCTAGGAAACAGCCCATCCCGGTAACCTTGGTTTTATCTGAGGAGACCCTGGGTCCCTTGATGTAAACCAGAAATACCTCTACTCCCTTTACACTCTGCCGCCAGGATACATCTCCTCAGTTGCCCCAGCTCCAGTGCAACTATGGCATCCAAATCTGTAACAGACAGGCCTAGAGAGATGGCGGTCCCCTCTCTCGTTAACACTCAGTAAACCAGTGCTTTCGCTTTTTCCCGATCCCTGCGCGCTATTCACACGCGCACAGTTCACTGTGGATTACTATCGTTAGAGCTGTGCGTTCTAGACGTTAACCCCCTAAGTGCTGCCGCCGATATCCACCGCTCCAGCAGAATGTCAATATACATTGTGTTCAACATGTCCTGAATGACGTCTTTGATAAACCTTTTCGGCAGTACCACTCCAGAGTAGCACCGCATTTCCCATTTGGGATAATAAAGATTTATTTGAATTTCAGTGTAACGCAACAACACCACGAACAACAAAATCTTCAACAATATGAGTCACTTTATACAACTTCTCCTGACACCCCGAAACCCACCCCCACACCCTTCTTACACACACACACACACACACACACACACACACACACACACACACTCGCCCACGTTCATAAAGAAAACGGATGACCATTGCCACAGACGAATCCTTGAAGGGTTTTCACTCAACATGCGCGTACACGCACTGCCTACACCTACTGGATTAATGCTCTTACCGGTGGATCAGTTAAAGGACCCTCTGAAAAGAAAAAACCATCGTGCCAGAAGACATCGTGTCTTCACACAACATGGAACTGTCATGCTGTGCGAAATCAGGCTTTCTTCTTTCTCTTTGTTGCAGGTTTCCTTTAAAGCCGATTGTGTTGCCAAATGCGGAATGTGTGATGGCCATTAAAAGTGTCTGACGGTTGGTTTAGCAGCCATAAAATCTTTCCTTACAGCAGGAGTTGCTTCGTTGCTTCCTGAAGCTTTACACTGACATGAATATTCGTTCCTGATTCCCTCCCCGTAGTCTGTGCATGCGCAACTGCCGTGAACAGAAAACCAAACAGGCGGAGCTGATTCAGTGTTAGAGGGCCTTAACTGTCTGATTTATAACTCTCTCTCTCTCTCTCTCTCTCTCTCTCTCTTACTGCGTGGGAGAATGGAGAAGGGGCTGCGTGGTGGGCTATATGTTACCCCGGCTTGTATCTTCAGATCGGTCATATCGTCTTCGGAATGCCATAACGATCGCCGTAATGACAAAAATCCCCCCCCCCCCATATCCCATCCTTTGTGTCATTTCTGCAGTTCTTTTCTTTGTTCAGATCAGCAAAGCCTGAATGACAATCGCCCCTGATATTTCATATCGCGAGACTACCTTCATGCCAAAATCACTGCGGCGCTTTCTTTTCCCTCAGTCTAATATGTATATTACTTCATGATTATCACGGTGTGTTCTTGTCCCATGTCTGCAGTATCCACTAAACCAGAGAATGGTCACGAGTGTTGGTTGTGCTAATGGTGCAGTGTGACTACGGCATGGAGCAGTTTCTAACTTCGTGTGTGCCCTGTGTCTCCTGACCAGTTAATGCCGAAACTCTGAACACCGTGACGAGCTCTCAGTGTCGGCTGTGCTAAAATAACGCCCAAAGTCTCCAGATCTACCAAATTCCAATTTTTTGTACGTTCAATTCAATTCATTTATTATCCCAATTTGGACAATTTGGTATTAACAGCGGCACTAAACGCACATCACAGACCTCAACGACTAATATGAGATCCCCCCCCCACACACACACACCCACGCACACACACACACACACACACACACACACACACACACACACACACACACACACACACACACACATATATATAAGTCATCAGCACATCACATACCTTAAAAGCTAAATACATGAGAAACTGCATGTAAATAAATAATTTGAATATGAGGTTAGTGACCTTAACGGCTAAATACATGTATATATAAAATGCCCCCCCCCCCCCCCCCCACACACACACACACACGCGCGCGCGCATAAAAGTCATCAGCACATATAGTACCTTAAGAACTAAATACAAGGGCACTGCATATAAATAAATAATGTAAATATGAGGTTCTAGAAAAGCACCCACATCATTTCATTTATAAAATCTATGTGTTCAGTAGTCTAATTGCTGACGGAACAAAACTAAGTCTGCCTCTCCTGGTATTGAACCGAGGGACCCTGAATCTCCTGCCAGAGGGCAGGTACAAGTGGTCCTTGGTCTCACAGTGTTGGCTGTGCCTCTGGCTAGCGCATGCATTGTACAGTTTGTCCACTCCCAGGCGCCGTCTCTAACCTCCTGTGTGTTCTCTGTCACCAGCTGTACCCACTAAATGGAGAATGGCCCGTCAGATCGCACTGTTGGTTGTGTCCATGCCATGGGGAGTTTGCCCACTCTATGGCGCCGTTTCGAAACTAATGTCTCCAGATCAACTAAGCTCCAGATATTAAATTGTCCATGAGTTTGCAGTTTGGGCTGTGCTTCTAGCCGCTCAATGGTGCCGTTTTTAACCTAATGACCTTATGTCTCCAGATCAACTAATTTCCAAACCGTCCTTGATCTCGCAGTACTGGCTGTGCTTCTGCCTGGCGCATGCATTGTACAGTTTGTCCACTCCATGGCGCCGTCTCTAACCTCCTGTGTGTTCTCTGTCACCAGCTCTACCCACTAAAACTGAGAATGGCCCGTGAGATCGCACTGTTGCTTGTGTTTATCGCCAGCCTGAGTATAGTGTCGTTTGCCCACTCTGTGGTGCCGTTTCTAAAAGAATGCTTTATGTCTCCGGATCAACAAAACTCCAAATAATTGATGAGCTGGTAGTGTTGGCTGTGCTTCTGGCACCGTTTCTAACCTAATGTTCTTATGACAGCATGAAAAGACACAAAATGCCGAAAGGATTAAAATGTATTATGTATCTTTACACGTCGGTCACATTTGTACAACATTTTGACGTTCTGTTGAAGGCAACACGTTTGCCGAAATATTAAATGCACGAAGGGCGTTATGTGTTGTTGTTGTTGTTGTTGTTTATGATTAATTTCCTTATGTCTCCAGATCAACTGTAGCTGTGCCTCTGGCAAGCGCATGCATTGTGCGGTTTGCCCACTCTAAGGCGCCGTTTCTCACCTCCTGCATGTTCTCTGTCACCAGATCTATCCACTAAACCCAACAATGGCCCGTGACATCGCCGTGCTTGCCGTGTTCCTGGCTAGCGTGTTCCTGCTACAGTCTGTCCACTCCGTCGTGCTGCAAGACGACACACAGGACGAGATCCCCTCCTCCTTCACAGCACAGAAGCGGGGTTCGCGCCGCATCCAGAGGGACCGGTACAATATGGGCTATCTCTTTGGCAAACGGTCAGGCCGGCAGGATAATGCTGACGCTCTGCTCAAACTGCTAGCCAGGTGATTGTCATGGTGTATTAATCAATCTCTATGTTCTACGCTACCATTTTTAAGCTCATAAGATCGTTCTGAGCTGCTTCCGTCACACCACTTAGATACATGGAGAGTGACAGCGTCTGTAATGCTGGCATTGAGCCAACAGTAGCGTACTCGTTGACGCGACGATCACACTGAGCACTCCAATGGTGAAAACAACAGTCGTAGAATTTGAATGTTCGACCGCTCGCGCAAAGTGTAAACAACATCGTATCGCATTAAGAGCTGTACAAATCCTCAAGACAAAGTATTTCGACTGTACAGGCGCACTCACGATCGAAACGGTTCCAATACATAAGTTGACTTAGCAAAGATGGAATTAGCCCGTTGAAAGTTTGAGATGAGATTAAAGCCTTGGTTGGATCGCGGTTCTTAGTTTAAAGTGCTGACTGGCTCCGTCTGTAAATTTACCGTGAGTAAATCGCGATACGATGCCACATAACACATACATGTATACTTTCCCTAAACAAAGGACCACCTCAGGGCTTGTAAACGGAGCAGTTTTCAAGGAAAACATGTCTCTACGTGCTCTGTTTTAAAGCGTCCCTTTGGGTGAAGACCGGACATAAATGGGTTAACAGGAAACGTTAGAACAGAAACCCACTTACTGTCTAAACTGCCTTTTTAAAGATTTTTGCAGTTCAGAATAGAGACGCGAGCGTAAAGAAATTGATTAATTTTGCGTGGTGCCTGGCTGCATCTATTCCATGGGGATGGGCAGAACTTATTGCACCAAATGGATAAGTAGGAGAATAAGTGCACCATTGCCTTAGTGAATAGCCATTTGCCAAAAGTGAAAAAAAGGTCGTCCATCTTTTCATCATTTGCCAACCAAAACCGATTCAGGTGCATTCAAATGAATGTATAACCTTGGGAAAATGTCTTTGTTTACGGCAAAATTAATGGGTTGAATGAAACTGTGGTTCAACCCGAGTTTACCTCGACTCTGGTAGGGGAGCCGGGGTGGCCGAATGGTAGAGCGTTGGACTTCTAATGCTCGGGTCGTGAGTTCGTATCCCGGTTGGGGCCAAATCAGTACGGCCAAATATTTGTGCTGGCTTTTTCATCGTTGCCCCGTCTTTGATATCACCCGTATGTGGTGGAAAAGGACGTTAAACCCCCAAACACCCACCCCCACCCTCGACTCGGGTAGGACTCTGGGCCCGTATGTAATAGTCGAGGTTAGGGCTTTTAGCCTCGGGTTAGAGTCTAACCTCGAACTAAACTAGCTCTAGGGTTAAAGTTTCTGGGTTTTTGTTTTGTTTTGTTTTGTTGTTTGTTTGTTTTAAATCAAGAAGCGGGCCTATTGCAGCAAGGTGCCTGAGCTGTTATAGAAAGAATTTTTTCTTTGTATTTAATTTTTCTTTTGGGTTTCTTTTGTCCTAGTGTGGGTTAGGCCCGTAGCCGTGGGTTATATTAACCTTTTACATACGGTCAATAGCGTGTACGGTAGTTCAACCCGGTAAAATTGGCAAGTGTAGACGGCCTCTTGTACTTTGCCGTCTGGAGATGAATATACAGGGACTGGTCACGGAACAGCTGAAAAAAAAATCTGTCAACATTTCATACTTTCTATATTAGCCCTATAGCTGTTAGCATCGCAAAGTGCAATTTCATTTAGACTGGCTAGTTCTGTCAGTGTACTTTTTGTGCACGATTACAGTATTTCATTCACGGACTCCAGCAGCCCAGCAGTGTAGCCGAAGAGAACGATACAGCCTAACCCAATCAAAGAAAACCATTTCGTCTAATCCCTCGTACGGGACAGCCCGGTTCCGGATCAGACGACACCGACCAGCGTTTCCCGCCTGGAGGTCCAGACAAGTTGGACAAGCCAGCATGGCACGTGCAGAAGAACGCTGTCAGATATTTTCAGAGCGGTTAACGGAAAGGCTTCCTTGTCGTGTACGAGGCCGGGCAACATCACGCCTCTCCGGCATGTGATTGAAATTTTGGCCCAAGTGTTGTTGTTCGTGTTTTTAATTTAGTTGGATTCTGCGGAGACGTGGTATCAGGAAAAAAACATCCAGTGTGTGTCACAAATATGCCCGGGCTGTGCAGCCTGACACGAGGCTTTTTTTTTTTTTTTTTTAAAGAGGTTGACTTCATGTCAGCATAGTATAACTGTTGACTTGATTGTAGTTTTGTTTTTTGTTGTTGTTTGTTTGTTTGTTTGTTTGTTTGTTTGTTTGTTTGTTTGTTTGTTTGTTTGTTTGGGGAGCCGGGATAGCCGAATGGTAGAGCGTTGGACTCTCAATGCTCGGGTCGTGAGTTCGAATCCCGGCTGGCGCCAAATATTTGTGCTGGCCTTTTTCTCGTTGCCCCGTCTTTGAAATCACCCATACGTGGTGGAAAAAAGACGTTAAACTCCCAAACACCCACCCGTTTGTTTTTTTGTTTGTTATTCCACATTTGCAGTGTTTTTGTAAGCCGATATCAGTATATATATCGATATCAACAAAGCAGAAAATGCCCCAACGGATACAAGCTGCTTGTGTTTCAGTAAACCATTTCTTGTCTGTGTTTCATTTTGAGATATATCTCTTGGCCATAATATTATTTCTGTTTTGTGATACACGTATATGTCTTGACCATGTTTCAGTATTATGATACATCTCTTCACTGTGTTTCAGTAAAGTAGTTTAATTATATCTCTTCGCTGTGTTTTATATGACACATCTCTTCACTCTGTTTCAGTACTATATGACACATCTCTTCACTCTGTTTCAGTACTATATGACACATCTCTTCACTCTGTTTCAGTACTATATGACACATCTCTTCACTCTGTTTCAGTACTATATGACACATCTCTTCACTCTGTTTCAGTACTATATGACACATCTCTTCACTCTGTTTCAGTACTATATGACACATCTCTTCACTCTGTTTCAGTAAGGCGATATCTGTACAGGATCTGAGTACGTCGCTCACAAGAAATGAAGCTTTGGCGTTCCGTGTGGCGAGGCACCTGGACAGAAATGGTACGGCCGATAGTATTCCAGTCTATCCTTTTGTTTTGGGTTTTATCACTGGTACTTGTTCTTGTTCTCTGTCTATCCTTTATCATTTCTACTCAGTCGTGTTGTGTGTGTGTGTGTGTGTGCGCGCGCGCGCGCGCGCGTGTGTGTGTGTGTGTGTGTGTGTGTGTGTGTGTGTGTGTGTGTGTGTGTGTGTGTGTGTGTGTGTGTGTGTGTGTGTGTGCCTGCTCTTTAACTTTTTAAAGTTGATTTTACGTAGTGTACATTGAGTGAATGGGTTTTGTTTGTTTGTTTGTTTGTTTTTTAACTTCGATTTTAGAATGTAAGGCGCCTAGAGCTCGTTCCCCGGGGATAGGCGCCCTATTATTATAATAGTAGTAGTAGTAGTAGTAACAACAATAGTAATTATAGTGCATCTGGTAATCCAATCGCTAAAGCTTTTCGAGAATATTTGTGTAAAACGATGATTTTGTGCATATTTATTGGAAATAGATGTATGAAAACTTGTGACCTAACTTTTTATCAACCGTGAATTTCTTTTTCTGAAATAGATGACTTTTTTAAAACTACTTTATTATCCCTTTCGGGAAATTCGGGCTGCCTCGCCCGGGAGGAGCGCGTCGCCGCGGTGCAGCGCCACCCAATACCTATCCTATATTTTTTACAATTTTTCAATTTTGCTGGGGGAGGAAAGCCGGATAACCCGGAGAGAAACCCCCTTTGAGCAGCCCGGCAGCCAGGAAAAACCGGTATCACATATCACAAGCTCGACCTGGGCTCGAACCCACGCTTCATCGCCGTGACATTGGTGACGGCCGTTCAGTAGCGCAGCGGCTAAACTAAATCCGAGGCGCTACCTTTTAGACCACCGCCCCCCCCCACCCCCCCCCCCCCCCCCCCCCCCCACACACACACACACCTTTTTTTTTTTTACGACCTCGGTATGAGTGAATATTTGGTCGAAAATGTGAGGTGGGGAAAAAATCAACATGAGCCTAAAATATACCTTCCGACAATTCTGTCAAATGTAATAATTAATGTTCATTGTACTCCTAAACCCTTCAGGAGACATTGGACAAAGTGACGTCAATGAATGACGTTTGCTACTGCTAGTTTGGAATAGTTTACCTCTTGAAACGGGCGACTAAGTTACCAAACGCACTCTGTATCTATAGCATACTTTATTATGGCAGTGGGGAAGCCGAGCTCGCCGAGCGATAAAGCGTTGAACTTTCAGTGCTTGGGTCGTGAGGTTGAGTCCCGACTGGGTCAGATATTTGTGCTGGCTTTTTTGTCGTTGCACCGTCGTAGAAGTCAATCGTATGTGGTGGAAAAGGACGTTACCCCCCCCACCCCCTCCCAACCAATCAATCAACCAACCAACCAACCAACCAGTCTCAGTTTTGGCAATGCCAAGCTACGGTCTCTCAGTCTTTCTGACCAACAGTATGTGTGTGTGTGTGTGTGTGTGTGTGTGTGTGTGTGTGTGTGTGTGACTGTGTGTGTGTGTGTGTGTGTGTGTGTGTGTGTGTGTGTGTGTGTGTGTGTGTGTGTGTGTGACGGTGTGTGTGTGTGTGTGTGTGTGTGTGTGTGTGTGTGCTGACACGAATTCCTTGTATTGTGATCACGCACTCCATCACTGAAGCTGTTGTGGACAGGGCCCGTATGTAAAAGTCGAGGTTAATGTAACCCACGGCTACGGGCCTAACCCAGACTAGGACAAAAGAAACCAAGAAACAAAATTATATTAAAAAAGGAGGCGAAGAAAGGAAGAAATAAATCCTTCTATAACGGCTTAGGCATCTTGCTGGAACTGCAGGGACCCGCTTCCTGAAACAGAAAATTTAACCCTAGAGCTATTTTAGTTCGAGGTTAGACTCTAATCCGGGGCTAAAAGCCCTGACCTCGACTTCAACATGTGGAGCCATGTCTATACAATAGACGACACCACTCGGCACGCCCCGGGGCCAAAGCCCCGCCCCCTTTACTTTGTCGTGTACTGGCAAAATACAGGATTTCCAGACATCATTTTATGGGAAAAGGGGTGGTTTCAAGATGAAAGAGACTGACGTAATGTGGGTGTTTTTTTCCTCAAACGACGTGAATGGACTTAGTGCTTTCTTTCCATGTTTCAGTCATATCAAACTACATGTGCTTCCCTCGTTGGCAAAAACTTTGCCAGATCATGCCATGTGTTATGCTCATCGTTATGCCGCGATTATTCCGGGACGCGATTGGCTTAATTCCAGGGGCTCAGTCGACCCTTTTGATTGACAGGACTGAGTGGAGTCGTCCATTAAAAGTGTCTTAGTCTGAGTGTCTGACCGGCTTGAAGGCTTGTAAGGTCGTCAACATCGCCATGGAGTTTCATTCTGAAACCTGGAATCGGCTTTCACGAAAATACGGCCTTCCAAAACACAAGCCGGCTTTGTTGCAGGCCGACTGACGGCTGCTTTCAACGAAGCAAACCATTAACTGATTCACCGAAGTCCCCAGCTTCCTGTTGCGAGGAAAGTTAGTTATTGTATGCCTGTCGGATTACCCCTCTGAGTGGTGACAACGCCACAATCTTATAAATCCCTGAGCCAACGAATGCGGGGGTGGAAGCGGGGGGGGGGGGGGGGGCTTTTTCTTTCCGGCAGTGATGTCCTGCTCGTGTCAAGCAGTCGCTGCTGTCCGCTTTGTCTGTCGGCTGTACGTCCGTGAACTCTTCAAGCCTGGGGAGGGGAGGGGGGGGGGGGTCACTCATCAGTTCCGCGTAGGTGTGTGTGTGTGTGTGTGTGTGTGTGTGTGTGTGTGTGTGTGTGAGAGAGAGAGAGAGAGAGAGAGAGAGAGACGACTCGACAGATTTTATTGATTCCGGCCATAGGGTAAACAAAACAAAACAGCAACAATCAAAGGAACCTACATACATGTACATAAACAACAAGGACATTAACAGCATAATGACACAAAGTACGAAACAATAGTAAAGCTGAAGAATTCGTGTCACACTTGCAACAACGAGGCGCGGCGTCATTGAAAGCGAAAAACAGGAATTTCGCCAACTTGGCCTCGCTATTGCTTTTCATGATACTGGCAAACTGAGTCAGAGAGAGAGAGAGAGAGAGAGAGAGAGATGTTGTCACTCCCATTCCACCCCCATGACATCGACGAGTGACGAAACTCCATCGCCCCCACAAGGAGGCTCATCCCCCCCCAGCGTCATGATAAGCGCAATAAATTCCTCCTTTAAGCCTCATTTGTGTTGGGCCTTAACTAAACACTTGAACTGTTTACTGTTTACAGCGGATGGTTACGTGTCGATCGGTGAGCTGCTGTGATGCGGTGTGGAGGATCTCCGTGCCTTCTCTCCTCTTCTGGGAGTCGTCAAGGTGAACCACTGTCGTCATCACCACCGCCTGCTCAAAGCAACCGTCGTTCGATACGTGCTGTTTACAATCTCAGCGGATCGTGGTCATCCGGACTGTGAAGCGTGTGGGACCGTTGGAAGTGTCTTTGTGGAATTTTTCTTGTATCCATCATTATGTATCAGACGTTTAAATGTGCAGTGAAACTGTTTGCTAATTTGCACGCTGTTTTGTTTCCTCTGTTGAACTACTCAGTGTTATTGCTACGGTGAGAGTTTGTTCTAAATGACATCCGCGCACCGGTTACTAGTCCCCCTCCCCCAAAAACCGACGTCAAACATTTTTCCCTTCCCCCCCCCCCCCCAAGCCGATGTCAAACATTTTTTCCTTCGTCGTTGTAAAACTGTTGCTTTCCGGAATTTTCCAACATGTCAGGTCACTCCTTTGCTTAAAAGAATTATATTTCGCTCATGGAGCAGCTAAATGGGCAGCTAGGGAAATAATGCGCGAAATTCGTTCAAGGGGACAGAAGGAATAAGCAGTAAAATCCATTCTGTTTTGTGTTGTCAAAATTTTCGAGGGAAGAAACAACGCTGCTGTCTGAACGACTTTGTGAAACATGCCCCGTCAAATGGTATAAGGGCTTAAATGCTTATCGAAGTCATGGCGCTTGAGCCCTTTTATCAAAAGATGATCTAATACATAGATTTTGTTCTGAACCCTTTCTGTTGTGCAGCACCAAACTTATTGTAGCCCACTGCTGTTGCTGATGTTTTGCATTCCTAGTTTATGTAACTTGCGTAAGCCTTTGAAATACAATACAATCTTCTGACGGAAGATCTTAAATTAGCTCTAAATGCGAAACAACTTAACGGTCCAGTTGAAACTGCTCACCAAATAGGCTTCGAAAAGTTTCAGTACGCAGGTTTACTGGTACATGTACTTTGCAATGTCTATGCATTCTTTGGATTACGGAACTGCAGTTTCGAGATCAGATCACAAGAGAGTATGATTAGCATGGCATGAACGCCAAAATGTAAGACATTTAAAAAAAAAAAAAATTCAAATTAAATACCACCATAAATCTTGTACATGTAACAACTTTTAATGCTGTTCATGCCTTTCAACCAGTCCAGAAATTAAGTACAGCCATATTTTGGAGGTCAAGATGGTAAAGTTTTTTTCAGGCGGTTGAACACTTTGTTATCTGCCTCTGTATGTGTGTGTGGTGTGATGTGTGTGTGCACATTCACGCAAATACTGATCCTCTCTCTCTCTCTCTCTCTCTCTCTCTCACACACACACACACACACACACACACACACACACACACACACACACACACAAACTCGTGGTATGTCCTAATTCATTACAATTTATTAAATTTATGAAATAGTCTCTCCATAATAATAAAGGTACAAGTCATTACAATGAAACGTGAGGGCCACTGACTGCATGTTTTGTTTACTTTTAGTTTTCAGAAAATGGGTGGTTTTCTATTATTACAACCAATCAGACAATTTCCCAAGGGGGGGGGGGGGGGGGGGGGGGACAACAGTACAAAGGGGAAAACAAAATACTTTGCTGTCACTAAAATACTGCAACACAACTCCCCTTCATACAAAACAGCAACAGCTGTTCCTTCAGAAACGTAAATATGTACTTAAAGTGAGACACTGTCTATTGATTCACTTATTGCACACGATCTAGAACACATGGAGATATTTCTCAGACAAATACAGTCATGTACCACATAACTATTATGCCTCATTGCTAATGCCTACTGCAGAAGCAAAAAGCACACTACTGTACACACACACTTCACTAGCATATATAATATAATTATATATATTCACTGATCACTAGCTGGGCAAGACTAACTCCAACAGTTCAGCTGCAGACGGGGCAACCAAGGATACTCTCTCAATACCAGGTTCCAAAGTCTAATGCAATTCTGGTGCAACTGGATTTCGAGAAATGTGCAGAATGACATGCACTGTTCATTTCTCCTGCACCATTTTCAAATCTGAATAACGATGAAACCACATCAGTATGTGAAGTTGTCCATGAACTGCTCAATTTTGTTTTGTTGTTGTTGTTGTTGTAGTGGTTGGGAAGGGGGGGGGGGGGGGGGGTTAAGGGACAAACTGTTGGCCTAGCTCTCAGGCCTACGGTTCATAGTACACACAACAAGGAATATACTGTACATCATGGTTTAACATCGTTTAGTGTCAAGTAATATCACACTGTTCACTACTTCCCTTTGAAGCCCATACACAAAATTACAAGTCTGTGCATAGCACAAATATCAGTATCAGGTTATTTCAAATAAACTCAATTTTCTGACAACCCGAATCATCCTGATACAGGGTGCAAGAATCTTTTCAGCCGCATCAAAAATAAGATAAGGTAAACAATACATTTTTTTCTCTCACCATGCTACCATTTCTAGTGCAGCATCAAATCTTCAGCGTTAACTATCACAATCCAATTCCAACAGGCAAGTGCCTGTTGAGTTTACATGAAAAAGTGAATGCAAAATGATTTCTGCAGCATGACTCACCTTAAATATGTGATAATAAGTATATATACACACCAGCATGAAAGAACCAAAGTGTAGTGAAAAGAGAAAATCAAAATGTATCAGTGTCTGTAAAGCACCATGGTTTAGTGACAGAAAACAGACACTCATGAAATCAGAACACCAACATATTACAATCATTATTTACTGTATGCTTCAATGTTGCTGTCCACAGAAAGATAATCACACCCTAGTAGTGCATCACACACACACACACACACACACACACACACACACATATTAACTCTCAAAGTGACAAGTATGGGTGACAGAAGCGCACATTGTGCATGAACTCAGCCTGTGTCCCTCAGACCTCTGAGCCTGCGTCGACTGGGATCTGTTTGGCTCCCTGTGCCTGGATCCAGGACAGACACCACTTGAGGTTGGTAAGAGCGAACTTCAGGGCCTTTGTCCACTGCTCCTCCGAGTTGAACTGGATTCTGCAGAAAACAGAATGGTAAACATCAGAAGCCTGTGGTAGGCATGTACAAAACGTACACATACGCACGCACACACGCGCACACACACACACACACACACACACAGATGCACTCTAAAGCTGAAGAAGTTCACCCACTTGATTGAATAGGCGTTATGTGTTTCTCTGTCCTGTAGCTTGTCTTTGATGATCAGGTATGGCATATTCATATTGCCCCCAATTTTCTTCCAAAGCTGAAATGCACAGAGGGAGATGTACATGTATAACAAGAAAACAAGACTGCAAACTTGAACCAGTTCAGATGTAACAAGGAGCTGGCATGCTCAATCGCTGACAACTACCACGGTATTTCATTTGAAATTCTGAAGCGGTTAAACTCGTGATTAATCTGTTTACCTACTAAATCAATGTAATACTGACTGGCTAAATAATTATCGTTTCATACCTGATCCAGGCAGTCCAGAAATGCCACCATGCCCATGTCAAATCTGAAAACAAAAATGTTTCTAAGGTTTTTCCTTCAGCATAGATCAGACTTCAGTAAAAACTATGAAATAAAAAAGAAAGAAAAATTTACATCACAACAGCAACTAAAAAACAACCACCAAAAAAGCTTTAAAAAAAAACACCAATTAAAAAAACCACAAAAAAACAACTGAAGGCCCAAAACCACACACACACACACACACACACATACACGCGTGCGCACGCAAACAAGCATGAACACACAATTAAAAGACAACAGAGCACACAAAAAGAAATTAAGTAAAAACAAACTATGGGGTTTTGTGGTTTGTTGCCCCCACCCCTCCTCCCTCCCCCCAAGAAAACTGATACCCGTACACATGCTGCTTACTTGGTGTCCCAGAGAAAGCGGAAACCACCTGAACCATAAAGTGGCAGTTCTTTAGATTTGTCTGTCAGTGACTCCAAGTAGGAATGGCTGCCATAGGGGACCAGTCGGTACCTGCACATATCATTGACATGAGGTGCAGGAGTGAGGACAAGCCTTCTGTCTTCTGTGCAGCATTCTCCATAAACACACCTAACTCTGTGACTGCCCTCTAGTGGCCTTTGTTGGGACAGCCATGTCTACTGAGCTCTTGTAATATCTAAGGGAAGTAACACCATCTTTTAATAAAAATTAAAATCAACACGCTTTAACTTTATTTTACAGTGGAAAATGGTTTGACAGGAAAACCCCTGCAAATTTTCAACCAGCTATTGCTAACTAACAATTATCACCCTCAACAACAACTTTTCCTCCAAAATGAAATGATTTGTTTTTCTCAAGATACTTTGGAAGAACTCTGAGAACTGGTGACCTAGAGGATTTATAAGAAGTCTGACAGCTGTGATGTCTTCAGCCCTGCAATCAATATGAAAATGGCTGTGAACGGGTTAAAGCCTACCTCTGGAAGGTGAGGCCAACTTTGCGTGCCAACGAGTAGAGAAGAAGAGCAGTCTGACCCCATGCTGCATTGATCTCACTCCATTCCACCTGCACACACAATCATTTCATAGCATCCAACCCAGTGTCAACAGCTGTGTTGTCTCTTGAACACCATCACCATAATTATTTGATGTATTGAGACGGGAAATTAGCTTCACAGCTAGGAAGATCTTTTCAATACATGTAAGCTGTACTCCAAAAACTTCCTTTTCTTCTCTTTTTTTTTTAGAAGCAGCAGAGCCATTTATCAAGGGAATATAGGTGAACCTGAACTGACACAGCTGCTTTTCTGTATTCTCCTATGCACATCGTCTAAACATACCCACATAGCATGCAATGCTTTATCATGCCATCTTTCCGCGGAGTTGATCCATACACAGAACTAATGATGCCACCTGCTAAACCTGAAGTGCTACACATTATCGCATAATGGCTTGACCAGAAATGGACAGTCTGACACATAAGAAGCGCATTAAACCAAAAGGTTCTGGATCAACAGCTCAAGTATACTTAAAGCAGACACTCACAGGAATGTTTGGAAGACGCCCCAAGCGGAAGTTGTTTATTGTCCCAAAGTGGCCACTATGCCTGTGACAGAAGGCAAAGGATGAACAGTTCTCAGATTAATCAATGTAATCAACAATGGATCTGTCCTGACACATCTTCCATTTTGGAGTGCCAAACTTTCCCATCAACCACACTCAAAGATCAACAAACCAGTCAAAACAAAACGTCAAAGAGGAATTATAACATTTTCCATTCTACACAACCACTCTAGTGTAATCAATTTTAAGAGTACAGTTGTAAGACAGATGATGAGATCTGTATAAAATTTCTGGGGTTGTGCACATGTTGACACAGACAGACTCACCATATATGGAATGTGGTGTTGAACACATTCACCTGCTTCAGTCGGTTCAGCTGGCCTGTACAGTACTGCATCTGATTCTCAACACTGTGGGGGAGACAAACAGGCCAAATAAACAACTGCAGCTTAAAAAAAAAAAGTTCACAAGTAACACAGAGTGAGCCAGAAAGCAGGACGCAACTGAACAGTACAAGTACATGTATCTTCTTTGCAAATGAAAACAGAGGTGAAATTCAGAGCACTGGAGGAGCAATCATTCAAGTGTGTGAGAAAGTTCCTTCATAATTTATACAATGTGAACACTTATTATTATTATTATCATCACTTTGACCTGTCTTTAAACATGAACTTCAAACAAAGCAAACACACAGTATATGCTCACCTTGTTCTTTCATCTTCAAGTTCCAGCCTTTGACGTTTCTGCTCAGCATAATCTCTGTAATATCTGGATTAAAAAAAATTTAAAAAAAGGTTTGATTCAAATAATTCTTTCAAAAACAAATCTCACAAAACACAACGATTCTAAAATGAGAAACTAGTACGAACAAGACAGTGAATACTGAATACTTACTTTTGCTCCTCTTGGTCCAGTTTGCTGGCCTCATCCTTCTCCTGCTGAATCAGATCCTCCATTCTCTTTTGTTCGCGCTCCATTGATGCCAACTGCTGCAGTAGCTCAGATTCCTCTTTACGCAGCTGTCATAATAATAATGATAAAAATGAGGATGATGATGATGAGGAGGAGGAGGAGGATAATAATAATAATAAATGGCACTATTGTAATTCACGCCCCCAAAAATGCATCATCTGACTTTTTAACCTTTGCCGTACATTGTGGATGCAATTGCACCCACACTTTCATTCAAACGTCTGTAGCTCAGACACTTTTTTAAGCTAGATCCATGAAACTTTGTCAATACGGCTATGGGAAAGTGCTCACCAAAACTTGTGATCATGGTGGTAGACAAAAAAAGTAACCAAACAACGAAAACATTGTATAATCCTCCCCGTATATCATGGGTGCAAACACACCCATGCTTTTAAAGAAGGAAACTTGCATGTCTGACGTTGTGGGTGCAAATTCACCCATACTTGTAAAGAAGGAAAAACAAGTTGGTAACCTTTTCCGTACATTGTGGGTGCCAACTCACCAATACAAAAAAACCAAACAAGAAAGAAAGAAACTAACAATAACAGAAATATCAAAAGATATCTGTATGACCAAAAGAATGCTGTTGCAGATTAAAACTGCGCAAATTACTGAAATGGCGGGCTGCTATGATGATGAGATCAGTCCCAGCAAAATAAGTGAAAAACACTTTACCCGAGAAAAGTTTATGCTTCGTGTCGCTTTCCTGTATACAACCGGCCTATACAGACCATTAAATTAGTGTGCATTTAAGCAATTTTGGTTTAATTCCGTTTAGTTCTTTCTTTAACAGTGTGTGTGAGTGCACCTTTGGTGTAAGGCGAAGGATAACACGCTTTTTTTCCTTCTTTAAAAGCACAGGTGCGTTTGCAAGTAAGTTTTCTCCTTTAAAGTATGGGTGCATTTGCATCCACGATGTACAGCGCACAAGTTTTTTTTAGGCTACATTCGGCAAAGGTTAAATAGCTGTGCCACCAAAGGATTCACAGAACTGTGAAAACTCATATCCCATCAGGTGGAGCCTAAGCTGAAGCGATCAGTGCTAAGAACAGGAAGGCCTCTTTAAATCCAGACTTTACAAACCAACATACTTGAGTGAGTTCTTGGTCGAGAGCACCCTCATCCACTTTGTTCTCCACAGACAGAAGCTTCTCCAGGAAATCCCTGCAACAGCACAGTCATTTCAGGCTTCTGACATCATTATCAAACCTTACACTAGTTACAGTATCCTCCTCTTTATCCTCCCAGCTCTATACATCAACACACCGAGAACAGACAAGACCTGCGAAAACATGCTGTGAAGGTGTTGTTGATCTGTGATCACAACAACTGACTTAGTGACTAATAATCTGTTGGGTAGGCATGTATCGCCCCAACAATTATGGCCACAGATGTTCTCAACCCCAAGATTCATATTGGTACACATGTACTTAACCATCACAAATCTTCAGAGTGTTTGAAGAAACCACACACATCTTCTGGACTCTATTTCTGAATTTCCGCACAAAAAATTCCCTTGTTTGCACAGCCTAAGTCTTTACCAGTTTTCACATACTGGACTATATATAATGCAGTTTGTTTATAATTTTTAATTAAATGAATTATACCGTACCTGTAATCACGACACTCATCCTCTGTCAGTTTGAGCTGCTGGTCAAGGCGGTCAAGTAGCGTGTCTGTGCACTCCTGCAACAAGTAGCGACAAAAAAAGTTTAAGACAGTCAATTAACTCCAGCCAGCTATTTCCGCAGCTGAAGTTAAGGATGCAATCCAGGCATTAAAAAATGGTAAAACTCCAGGTCCTGACGGCCTCAAGTAACTACTATACAGTTAAGAACCTGGCATTATATATTTTTCTAGCTTTAAGAAAAAGACAACAGTTGCTCAGCTGAGTTGATATACTTTATTTTGCACTTTGGTTATTTCATGTACAAGTATTGATGTGTATAAGAATGTCTGGATGTCACTCTGAACTTTGAATAAGGCCTATCAATAAACAATTCTGATTCTGATTCTGAACTCCGGCCAGCACAGACAACAGCACAAACAACAAAATGTATGCCGTAGAATGAACTCCTCAAAAGTCAACAACAGGTGAAGTAGATTGAATTTGATTCTCAAAAAGCAATTGCCAGTGTGTAACTTTAATGTGGTGTTGTTTGTTTTAGATGTACAGTGTACCAGTTTATAGGTTGTAATATTTTTAGAAGGAAAAAATAAGAAACTATAATAACATCAGTAGTTAAAGATCTAAGCTCCTAACAAAAAGTTTTCCGAAGTGTGAAAAATTTATAAAGAGTCAACCGAGCAAGCACAGTCAACTCTGTCACATTTGCAGAGTTCACACAGTGTCCAGAAACCGCGACAAAACCGTGCCGAAAAACTGCCCCAACTTCCTGTCGGGATCCTTCCACGCTACTGTGCACATCTCCATGCAGTGGTTATCCGTCCGTGCAGTGGTCATCACAGCAGCTGTGACCAAGTCAGTACTGTCCACAGTGACCCCCATACAAGTCGTGTCACTTGTGAATTTGGTCAGTGTTGCTCGTATGCCGTGCTGTCGCTGTCAGAATGGCGTAACAAATGTTGGTAAGTTCTATTGGGGAAATTTGCCGAGATGTGCAAGAAATGAAGAGACCGCAGGCACTCAGATTTACCATGCGCGTTTTACCGGCAACAACATCTCCAAATAGCGGTTTTACTTTTGGTTTTGACAGAGTTGACTGTGCTTGCACAGTCAACTCTGTAAAAAATTTTCACACTTCGGAAAGCTTTTTGTTGGGAGCTTAGATCTTTAAGTCCTGAAAACTTGGTTTACCTCACAGAGAGGATGATCCACCTCTGACTGTCCTGACATAATGTCAAACAGCACACTTGATACCTGGGAGAAGTAAAAGACAAAAAAAAGTTGTACAGATGAAATCTTCAAAAGCATAGATGAAGATTATTCATAGACTATTTTAGCTATGACTTGCAGATGGCTTCAAGTCTAACATAAGCACGAGCCACGATAAGTTCCCCAACCCACCACTCAAAAAGCCCTTCTAAAATCTAAGCTGAGCTGAAGAAAAGTAAGGAAAATGAAATCCCTGAGTGAATGTGCTCTCTGAAATTCTCTCACAAAGTGTATTATTTTGTAAGGCTTGTAAACATCAGGCGGATGATACCAACTCCGAATCATTGAAGTATATATATATCTTATAAAAAGCAAACACCATAAGATCTACTGGAACCTGATGACAATGAACCCCCACTAGTAATAACGCATACTCCTAATACCACTGGCATACATAAGACATGCAACAATTATCACAGACTCACAAAAAAGCAGGTTCAGTTTAAATACAAGAAAAAAAAAAAACCTACAATAACAGCAACATTTTTTTTTTTAAATCAATAAGGTGGGTGAGGGACACAAAAAACTTTGTAAAACGAAAACCAAACGAACCAGTACAAATGTAAACTGTAATACAGGCAGGGCAAAGTTTGCAATACAATACTTGACCAGGAATCTGGGAGGCGGGATAATGGGCAGGCAAAGAATGCACTACAGCTATTTCTTTTTACAATGCAAATGTGTAAATTTACAAAGTACTTTCCCCTCTTCGCAAATCATTGACTATGATACAATGTAGGCCACAACTATTATGAGAGACTTTAACAGGAGACACAGTTCTGCCTTCAATGCAGTATAATGCATTTCTTAAATACCATCCCCCACCTTCCTCAAATTAAACTTAAAGAGAGGGAACATAATGCCACTTACAAAACTCTCTCTAATGCTGCTTGCCCAGAGACTCAGAGAAATGATTATCTAGTTGTTGTGTGCCAGGTAAATGCATTGATCTATAATATAAATTCACTACAATGATATGCACCCCTGCCTTAGTTAATGCCCATTAACTGTCTAGACCCTGTAACTCAAACCATGCTTGGCACAACCAAGACACGCATGAGCAAAGCCAAACAGCACACTGAAGACATGCCATATAAATAAAGCTGTCTGCAGTACCTGACTAATGACTTTCACATTCTCTGTTTTCTTTGCTTCCTACAAATTTACCAAATGATTATGAGCAAAGCATATGACACATAGAAATCAAGATAATGGTGTAGTGGAAGAGAGTGAAAGAAAAAAAAAATTCTGAAGAAGATACCCTGATAAAATAATAGCAAATAGATCAGTACATGTACAATAAAACTACAACTGACAGGAGTAGACTTTGAATTAATTGAGAAAGCCTATGTCTTAAAATTACAATACCATCAAACTCTTACTTCGTTCAAAAGAAAACATTTCAGAATACACACATGTACCATCATGGACCAAAAAAGCTTAAAACCATTTTCAGTATCACCCCAGAACATTTCAACTACTCTGTAGAAAGACGATTGAAAAAATAAAATGCACCACATTTTCAACTCGGATGTCGCTACTTTCTGGGCGTAAACTGGCACATTAACATGCATTTGATGGTTGAACTGACAAAAAGAACAGTGACAAGAGCATGCAACAAAAAAGTACCTTCAGCCTGTGGCTAAGGTTCTCCATACTGCCTGGGCCAGTCTCCCCTAGAAGGGTGAAGTCGCAGCTCACCTCCATCTCATTCCTGCACACAGAATTTCGATCATATTAACACTGTTAAAGGTGTGTGCGTGTGCGTGTGTGTGTGTGTGTTTGACAGTGTGTGTGTGTGTGTGTGCATGCGTGCATGTGCCTGTTTGTCAAACTGAGAGACAAAGTTAGGTATTTGAAAAAGTTAGTTACATGTAGTTAAAACCATGAAAGCAACAAGACTATTTCGTGGCTGACCAAAGTCTTTCTATACCAAGTCCTTTAAACATCAAATATATTTTTCACTTATTCCCTAGGTGCATGCATGTGTTTCTGTTTTTCCATTCCACTGCCCCTCCCAATCCCATCAAGAATCACTGGCAGTTGAAAATGACAAGTTGTCTACCTAGTATCTGCTGTGAAGCACAGTAGTTGCACTTGTACATGAAATCCCATCAAGAATCACTTGCAGTTGAACATGACAAGTTGTCTACCTAGTATCTGCTGTGAAGCACAGCAGTTGCACTTGTACATGAAATCCCATTAAGAATCACTTGCAGTTGAACATGACAAGTTGTCTACCTAGTATCTGCTGTTAAGCACAGCAGTTGCACTTGTACATGAAATCCCATCAAGAATCACTTGCAGTTGAACATGACAAGTTGTCTACCTAGTATCTGCTGTGAAGCACAGCAGCTGCACTTGTACATGAAATTGGTTTTATGGATTGCCCTATGAACGACACATGCAGTCCTCTAAAATCTTCAGGTACACACCTCCCTTTCATCTATCACGGACACTTTTTTTTAATTTTCTTACACTTATACTTAATAGAATGTTTGCAAGCATCACATAAAAATCTAATTTCTATTTTTTTCCACTGTAAGTTACAGTGTAACCGACAAACCAGTAACTAGCGAGTAAATTCAAATTCTGAAGGCATCAAAGCTGTATTGACATACCTGGCAGGAGGCACAGTCAACTTGACAGATTTGGGATCTTCTTCATACTCAGCCATCTGAAAACACTCTGGTGGTTTCACTTTCAGTCATGCTCATTTGAAGACTACACAGTCACAAACACACACATGTGTATGTACACATACACCCTCCCCCACCCCTCCCAACACACACACACACACACACACACACACACACACACACACACACCACACACAGAAACACATATATAATATATAAGGAAACCTCAAGAAGTTAATACAACAGATACGAACAGTCATTCTTTTTAAAGCCAGGTGGTTTCATTCACAAATACTGTACGAAATTCAAAACATGAAAACCACAAATGTAGAACTTTTCGTATAATACCTCCTTCACCCCCCCCCCCCCCCCCCCTTCATCCCCACTCAAAAATTATGATGACACATGACAAGCAAGGTTGACTCACATCACTTTTCTTTGAGAAGGATAGTGTTTCTCTTGCATCTTCCACATTACTGGTGAGAGGTCCTGTGTGTGAATGAATTAAAGGAAGGATGAAATCGGAAGTGGCAATTCAAAGCAGCAGCATCCAATACAGGACCCTTCCACCCCAGGGCAGGCATTATGAAAAGACTCGTCCGAAAGCCCGCAGACTAGTGAAAATACCGTCGGACTAGTTAAATTGTTTTACCACTGGCCCGCCGGACTAGTTGAGATTACGAGGCAAAGCTTGCTCTATTTTCACAGAGCTGAATGCACAAGGTACTGTCAGCGAGCCTCTCTCTCTCTCTCTATCGGAAAAAAATTTCCCAGTAGTACGCTTTCCGCGAACGGTGCAAATCTCCCCTCGCTAGGGTCCTGGCAAGACAGCGAATTAATTTTGTGTGGCCCACCCCCTACTGTGCACGCGTGACCGCGGACAAAGACAGGGCAATTAGCGCATCGCCCCCCGAAGCTCCACTGCAGCTCTTGCGGTAGTTATCACCTCATCCGCCAGTTCCGACGTCCTTTACACCTGTCAAATCACTGACCATTGTTTTCACAAGACACCCTATCACGCGTATGTCGGTGCGTGTGAACGTGTTTCTTTGTGTGCCGGTGCGTGTGAGCGAATTAAGGCGGATATTTGATAGGTATCGCGTGGGTACTAATCCGACCCCCTTGTTTTCGTGTTTGACAATAAAGAAAACGGAAACTGCGAATTCAGCCGGACTAAACTCAGCGATTTGACACTTAGCAAATCTGCAACGCCGGGATGTCTCGGTGTGTGCGTCGTCTGGACACGTGTGTGTGTGTGTGTGTGTGTGTGTGTGTGTGAGTGATTGCCATGGTGACGGTGAGAGAAAGGGAGAGACTGTGATGCCGCTGCAATTCAACCGGACTAAACTCAGTGATTTGAATGACAGCACATCGGCAACGCCGTGATGTCAGTGTACGTCGTTCGGACACGTTATCTGTCGCGCAAATTCAAGTTAGGTAAAGTCACACAATCTTGACTGCTGAAAGACTCCACAGAAACACCAGACTCTGCTACTGAGTCACATTTATGCTTGTACCAATTATCATTTATTATGCCATGATCTCTACGGTTGACATGCGCTCCCGGGGACTCGAGTGGTCCGGACACCACCGTGAGTGTCTGTGACTTGAGCGACCAACTCAGTTGCCGTGAGGCTCTACTGTAGAACAAAAATCTGTTTCAGAGATGTAAATCATTGTCATGGCTTATCTGAAGTTGAGAGTAGTCTGAATGATGCATGAGTGACCTCAAGCATTGCCATGGTGGGGAACATGCTCTTTCAAGGGTTGTGTTAAATTGAATGAAGACTAATGAAGACCACAAAAACAAAGTTGTTTGATGGTATGATAAAACAAAAAAATCGCATATCTTTTCTGAAATTTTTCATTCCAGATTATGCGCAATTTTGCAGTCAGAATGCACCAGATTGCACAGATTTAATTCTAGATTTAAAAAATTTTCCCGGGGTAGCATGCCCCCGGACCCCCTTAGGTAGGGCGCCTTTGGCGCTACGCAGACGTGGCTTCGCCACTCCTCTCAAAATTTTCCTTTTTTTTTTATCCTGGATCATTTCTACCCACGATAAAAGTGTTGTGAATCTTTATTATTTACAAATAGGTCTATATTTGACAAAATGTATTTTTGGACTAGTGGAAATGGTTTCGGACTAGTTGGTTTTAAATCTTGCTAGTCCGAAGGACTAGCAAGATTTTTCAGCTTTCATAACCCCTGCCCCACCATTTATAGATCACAGTGAAAAATTAGTACAGTCACAAAACTTAAACAAAGTAGCACAAACTCACACGCCTTTTGGCACTCAGAACTCAGTCTAAAACTGACACAGTGTAGCACAGCAGTTGATAAGTTCTTTTAGAATTTACCGGTCAGGATTTTTCTCAGTTGGTATCACATGTTTGCTGGTTGGTTCAAACCAGCAAACAGATGATGTATACATAACATACACAACACAACTGAGCGGGATCACTGTGTCTAGTACTTCACGCATTGCTTGCGTGCTTTGCAATCTTATAGTACTTAAGAACTTTAAGTCCACTCTTGAACACTCATTCATACAACTCTGAATCTGTGACCTGCTCACCTGTCAGTTCCACCAAAAGGGGCTGTCCTAGAGTATTGAACGAATGGTCGAGCTTGAGAGGCTGACGGCACTTCTGACACACAAAGCTCACGTGCGTTGTTGCAACGGCTAGCTTCCCCGAAGTATCCACTCGAGAAGCCATCTTTGAGTTTGATCAGAGGAGAATAATGATCGGATGGCGATCGACAATGCAGCCGTAGGGATAAACGAACGATACCAACAGCTGTTTAATACTCGTGGCTATGCATGATCAAGTCTACATTCGCAGTGACTGAGACATTCCTCGCGAAAACCAGAAAAAAATAATGTCCTTTGCGTTTTCTTAGTTGGTCTTCGCTTTGTTTTGATCAGCTGATGATTCTCGTTTTCGGTATGTCGTAATTCCAAAGCCAATGTTCCAAAAGTTCTTATTAATTTCATCAGAGAAGTCTCAAAAGAATTAAATTGGATAGAGCAAACAAGCTGACACAAGGATATGCATTCGGATTCTAAAGTTATTTCTAACGACAATCGGAGGACAGTTGGCAGATCCGTTTTTTTCTGGATTGGCCATGTGGACTTCCAGGAGCACACAGTGAAACTGGCGTTAAGAATACCGTGTAAGCTTTGGTTCCCTGCATGTGACTTACAATCGATTGTGTGGTGTGTTTTCCTCTCAGCATCAACAAATGTGATGATAAGAAACTTTTAAGACATTTTATTCACTTTGGAAATGTTGACACTGCTGCTCCCTCTTTACAAATCCATATTCCAGTCCGATTTTATTGCATATTGCGCCGTGCTTTACAAACTCCGCCGTTCTGTTTCAGTTGCTTCTCTATTTGGCAGTACTGCTGACGTACTCATACGCACGGAGTGTGTATGTTAGCAACAAACCGCGGCCACCCTAATGCTGTCAATAGCGCTCCTCGTTGGCCGAGTCACTGGCCGCGTGTCTCGTCTTTCCGCTTCAGGCAAGTCCCGCATACAAAGCCTTTTCTTGTAGCCACTAAATTTATATCTTCAGCGTGAGTTTGCACCCCGTTTTCTCAGATCACTGCACCAGGTAACAACCTCCATAACTATCCTCCCATTTTCACGGGCTTTCGTTTGGCAAACAAATATTTTGTATGGTGTTAACCAAGCAGGACGAGATATCTGAAAAGCAGGACAGAGCTAGTTGTTTGATTTCATAGCTCGTTGGCGACGACTTGCCTGTGTAGGCGTTCCTGAATTCCAGGCCTTGAAAAGCACTGACGATCTGGTTGTCACTCCCATTAAACAGTGATTTGCTCAGAATCACAAGGTGAGCTAATTGAGGACTTGTGTTGATTTTTCCCCCCTTCATTTCAAAATTGGCTTTGGTTTTGTTTGAGGGGAAAGATGGACTTTTCTAGTAGGCCTAAGGAGTTTCGAAAAGCGATGCACAGATCTGATAACTGTGACACCAGGCAAAGGTAAAAATAATCTCATTTGTCCCACAGTCCCCAACAATCAGCAGTCAAACCTAGATCAGAACTCAAAGCAGCAATAATTGGCTAAATAGTATTTTATCATATTAAAAGTGTGTCAAAAAGAAGTAGGGGAAGAATGACTACCTTCCCTACCCGCCCCCCACCCCTCCCTCCTGGCTAAGCCATCTTTTACTGTGACCATAACCCCCCCCCCCCCCCCCAAAAAAAAAGACCTAAAATTACCATCTACATAAGATACATCAGTGATCACTTTTGTTACTTCCCTTTGTTGTTCCCTTCCAGTTGTATCCAGATGCTCATAACACCGAAATTCCAGGATAGGTAAATTGTACAGTCATTCATCCCTTCGTCCTAACTTCTATAATCTCGAACATTTTCTCTACGGATTCACAGAAAAGTGAAAGAATGCCACTATGATCTCCCTTTGGAGTTCCAAGCAGACACCACTCTGTATAGATGTCAACAGATTTAACCAGAGAATGTCTGGCAAGGTCCTTCTTAGTCTTACTGGTTCATAGGAGATCTGTGGTTTTCTGCCATTTCTCATATGAATTTTTTTGTAGATGATCTGCCAGCACATAGCTAACATAAACAAGGACTATCCCAGCTGATCTGTGTTTCTGCAAAGCTAGTTTCATGTGGTTATAGTTACACCTCGTGCTAACGCAGCTCATGGATTCCTTTTTTTGTGGAGATTCAGGTCTATTGGGTTTTTATGTCAGCTGGCAGGAAAAGCAACTCAACCTGTTCACTTCAGTTAACGCTGGTATCAAAATTCTGCCACCAAAATGTGTCAAAGTACTCAGGCAAGCAGATAAATCTCTGCTTTAAAATATCTTTCCAGTAGTTACGTGCAGTTTGGCTATTTGAAAACAAATTCTACACATTCACTGATGAGGGCCGCTGCACTCATTGAGCTTGTGACATGCATCACATAATGATGAAGCTACGATCGTTTTCACTGACAAAGTTTGCACAACAGCCATTCAGTTGTGCTGTTTTACTTGTGTTATGTCTAAAATATCAAGACTTATCCACATTCTTTTAAAATTTTGGACGTTTTCTTCACTGTTTGAGAATAGGATCCTCATTTCTGGATTGCTCCCCAAAAGTGTGTTTCAAACGGAAAACAGATGCACGAACACAGAGGTTGTTGCAACTGATCTGAGTATAAGGGTGAATAGGTGGTTTGGCTGTGGATGTGGTGGCCACATCCTTTTTTTTTTTCTTTTTTTTTTTTTTCGAGGACTTTATATCATTGAACTTTATTTAATGGGAGAGTGGAGGAATTGTACATATAAGCTGAGCTGACAAGCCCAACAAGTGCTGACACACAGCCAGAAAAAAAAAAAAAAAAAAAAAATTCTATGTGTGATTAATAAAAGTATGAATGTGTAAACACCTGTGACATGTGGTGTGTGTGAATCGATCCTTGAAAGTACACTGTATTAGTTTATTGGTATCCATGATGTATAACACAAATAATTAAGAGTGACGTATGTCAGATGTTAACTGCAGCACTGCATTTCACATCACAAGCAGGATTATTGATTATTTCTAAGTTAAAAAAAAAAAAAAAAGGAAAAAGTTTGTGCCAACCTACCTGCTTTAAAACACACACACACACACAGAGCTTATCCTTCTTTTCATTATTTTTGCTGGTGTGGTAGAGTGAAATGTCATTCCAACTCAAGCTTGCTTTTCTTCTTTTTTTCTTTTTTTTTTTTAAGTGCTTATGCTACCACATGATGCACTGATTGAGCTCACAGTTTGCTAAACTTTGCTTACTAAGGTAGGAGAATAGGTACCTGTATAACATTAAAATAACTTGTGGGTCTAGCACACAACAACTTTGAAGAAAGAGACGGGGGGGGGGGGGGGGGGGGGGATGGTGTCGAATCTGTGATGTCTGTGTTCTTGAAAGACTGTGAGGTTTGTAGCATCAGATGCCTATGTTTCAGACAGGGATCGGTCAAACCGCAGGCATTATGAAAATTAATTACTAAATACTCAAAACCGGACTAATATTGAATTTAAAAATGATGAATTGGTTAGAATGGAGGAGGAGCTTCAATTTCATGCTTTGCCAGTGAGTGTTTGAGGGTGGGTGGGTGTTTGAGGGTTTAACGTCCTTTTCCACCGCATACGGGTGATATCAAAGACGGGGCAACGATGAAAAAGCCAGCACAAATATTTGGCCCGAGCCGGGATACGAACTCACGACCCGAGCATTAGAAGTCCAACGCTCTACCATTCGGCCACCCCGGCTCCCCAGTGAATGTTTGAACAACACTCTCAGTCGCTTGTACTTTTTTGGGTTTTGGTCCGCAAAATGAGAACACAATTTAGAAAAGAATTCATTAGTGCACACTAGACATTAATTTTGAGTCAATACAGCGGCTGGTGGGAGCACTGGGACCGTCCTAGTGGGCAAGATCGGAGGGCTCAGGATGTATAGATTTTTCTGGCCTGTTTGTCTGTGGTGTTTGCCGGGTTTCTATGGTAACAGAAAGGTCCACCTAAGCATCAGTGGCAAAAATACCAAATCAATTATAAATTACACAAGAGTCAGAGACAGTCGCGGCCTTGTTCCCCAAAGTCTAATTGCACAGACTTACGCCACCCGTGGGGCTGTCAATTAGGAGTTATGAAAAATCCTTGAATTGGTGATGATTGTACTCTGCAGTGTATGTGTGTGTGTGTGTGTGTGTTCCCATGGCAACAAGAACAAGACCGTGATTTTCTATTCGGTCTTTCTGTTGTAAATTAGACACTGCGCACCATCTTTCTAAAGCGCCCTTTGATCTCATTAATTTTTTTTTTTGAATCATTTTTTCCGCTTCTATCCCAGCCAATTATTACTGATGCTCACATTTTTTTTTTTTTTTTGTTTGTTCCGTCCGTGACAGTAAATTCAATTTTACAGAAATTGTCAGATTTACTTAGTAAGTAAATCTATACATCGATTGTGCATTTCCCCTATTTGCCGGTAGACTTAAGCCTTAGGAAAACTTCCGTCCAGTGGGATTAGATGGGCGACCCAGCAACCAGGATTCGCAGCAGGCGGAGCATTAGAAAGATAGGTCCTGCACAGAAAATCAATGAACGTATTTATACCAGGGTTGGGGTTTGAAGCGCACACTTGGGGGTTCATCAGGAAGCCGCACTTTCTCAGCTGTCAGTTCTTGGAGATCGTGTGAACCGGGCAGGTGATGGTTGATGGATTTCTCATTGCTGTAACGGGAGCGGAATCCGTATAAATTGTTCACTTACTGTATACTGATCTAGATAGGAGATATCTGTTATCTTGTTCACAGTTAAATTTACATAGTTTGCTGCAAACCTCCCGTGCTGTTGATTATCAGTTCACAGGTGGTATGACGAGTACCAGATTTTTAATGACTGGTGTTAAGTTTTGATAACTAACCGTTTTAAAATAATACAGATGTTTTTGTTTTGTTTTTTTCTTTTGTGAAAACTAAGTTTGAATAGCCATTTACATAGTTTGTTACTGACCTACCATGCTGACCGAGCTCTCATTTAGCAGTTCAAAGGTGATGTGATGAGTGTCAGATTTTGAACGACTGAATGATGTTAATTTTGACAACTGATGTTTTGCATTTCAAAACTGATACAGGTTTATTTTTTTCTTTCATCAAAATTCTGTGTTTATAATTGACTGGTTTGTTTTTGTTGGTATTATTGAGTCGTACACATTTTTTCTTTTGAATTTTAGAATTTTTTGTACATGTAATTTTATTCAGACAAATCACACTGAAAACAAATCATGGACTACATCCCAGTTGTTTCCTAGTCTGTTAAGAATTTCCTTTCAATTTCTTTTTAATTACAGTGTATTTGCATGTATGTTTTGCTTTTGGGTGCCCACTGTTGTTCAATTGTTCATATCTGTGTGCAGGCCTACCGTACCTTCGGAACTGGTACAACACAATGGCCTCACTCATACAGCCTGTGGTGATTAGCGGTCCGTCAGGCAGTGGAAAAAGTACACTACTTGAACGTCTTTTCAAAGAGTTTCCTGACTGCTTCTCATTTAGTGTTTCACGTAAGTTACAAATCATGCATATCTGTATATAAGCTGAAAGGAATTTTTAAAAAGATTGAAGAATTTAGTAATTTAGATTAACGAAAACACACACACACACACACACACACACACACAATATAATGTGAAATAATCTGAAAATTATTTTGGTGCAACTGTGCGTTTCTAACATAGAATTTTTAAAAGCTTCTCTGTCTCTCTCTCTGTCTATCTCTCTCTCTCTCTCTCTCACACACACACACACACACACACACACACACACACACACGCATATAGACAGTCTGGTTGAAAACTATAATTCAAGAGAAATGAATCAGAGGACGACAAGGAAATAATTGCTATGCAAGCGCGTTGTCACAAGAAGCTGTGTAAATGTAGTATTTGTACCAGGGTATTACATGTACCTCTGTCCAGCTGCTGGTGACATTGACATTTCACTCTGGGCCGTACATTGATTTTCTGTGCCCAGTCCCATTCTGCTTAGCCTGTGTTTCCCTCAACACTTTCCCTGTTCCTGTTCCTGATCCTGTTTCCAAAAGTCTAATCTGCAAGAATGACAATGTAATTCATTTGCAACCTTTTAAATGTTACCATTTTGTGCTTAATGTTCGCATGAAACATTCATTGATTTTTATGCTGGTGTTTGAAACATCTGTGTGACAAGATTTACCGCAGCTGTTGTATCGATTGACACAGGATGTAAGTCTGTTGTCTTATGGAAATTAATTAACTCATTTCCTACTGAGTAGGTTCTGGGCTGTACACCAGTGGCCTCCCTTAAAAATCATAATTAATTCTGCGTGGATTTAAATTTGGCTCATTGGGAATGCTGTGCTTTGATTAAATTCGTGTTTGCGGCAATGGGAGCCGTTAAGGACACGACCAAAACCGAAAAAGAGTTAAAAACATTGGACACTCATGCGCAGTATGAAATGTGTTAAGTAGCTGGGTGCCTTTTACTTGACCAAACGTACATGTTGTAACTGGGAGTATCAAGTACATGTATGAAACTAAGTGGTGAGTTTGCTCTTCTTTTTTTTTTTTTCCTTCTTCTTTGTACAAACCATTGTGTATTAGGCAGCTGTTATATGTTTCAGATACTACAAGAAAGCCCAGGCCTGGAGAAGAGCATGGGAAACGTATGTCTGAATATCTTGTCCTGCATGTCTATGTATATTATACAATCTAATCCTTTTTTGCCATTTGACATGTGGAATACTGTATCACTTTTATTTTCATACGTAGCACATGTAGCACATATGTCTGCGTGTGGGGAAGGGGTGGCATGGGTGAAGAACTGGTGTGTGTGTGTGTGTGTGTGTGTGTGTGTGTGTGTGTGTGTGTGTGTGTGTGTGTGTGTGTGTGTGTGTGTGCTCCTTTTGTAATCTGTGTTTATGTCTGGGAGTGTGTTGAGAATGCGTGTGTGTAATGTATCTTAAGCTGCTATGAATTTTAATTTTTAACTATTTATTATGTCTTTTAAGGTAGTATTTTATGTCTACTGTGTAGGAAGTGTGACGGATGAGTAAATGAACAACACCAAGACATTCCTATGACGTACATATAATTTCTCAAAAGGCAGTAAAAGTGTCTGTGTCTGTAGTATACATCATTGCATTTCTCTTTGAAGCCGTGGATGAATTTTTTACATATGTATTTTATTGATATAAGTGATCACCACTTATATCAATCTAGAGTTTGATGTAAGGTTTATTGGTATTTCAGATTACTATTACGTCACAAGAGAAGAGTTTGACCAGCTCATTAAAGACAGTGGGTTTCTGGAACACGCTGAGTTTTCTGGAAACAAATATGGCACAAGGTAAAATAAACCATTTTCCCACTGGACAGTGAAAGGAAGACCTATCACTAACCTTTTATACCATGAGTGTACTAGAGACTATGCAGAGACCTGAACTGAACTGGGGCTCTGCTAAAGAGTGTAAGGATTATCTGCTACCCATACCTTTTTTCCTTGGTGTGGTGTGAAAGCAATCGTGTGTTGTTGGATCAAGTTCTATTGACAAACAGTCATGGAACAGTAACACTAATACCAAGCTTGAACCTGTCGGTATAATTACATGCATGTTCATGTGAGAGTGATACAAACCAATAAGTTTGTTCTCATACTGGAATTTTTGTCATTTGGCTACCTGTTATAATTATACATTCTTGTTTGGAGAGGCGTTTGTGATTCACTGCATACAGTACCTGCATTTAGTTTATTTCAGTTGTCTTAGTAGCTGGTTTAATTACATGCATGACATGATTTGATTGAGTAGTGGCATGTGTGTGGTTTCGTCACTAGCAATAATTTGCATTATTGTCCTTTTTTTGGCTGCCCCAACTTTTCATCAGCTCTGGTGGTATTTCTTTCAGGTCATGGGTGGAATCCATGAAGGGCTTGGAAGCTGGGGCAATTTCTAGTATGCACGATGATGAGGATGAGAATGATGGTATGATGATGCTATGGAGATCGATGTGGTTTGAGACTGCTTGACAGGTCTGCATTCCACGCTTCCTGTCATAAATGTCTCGGCGCAAACCAGGCCTGGGAACAACGGCACCTGCGGTGCCGGCCATGTGATCATCCACATCAGGAGATGTGTCATAACAGGGGAAGCCCCCTTAAAGTCACACTCATGAAATGGGTGGGTCTGGGCTGTGTGACAACAGCCTCCCCACTGAGCCCACAGCACACCTGCTCTGGGTAGGAGCCAACGGCAAAGTAGGCAAAGTCCCGCTTGCCTTAGCTGGGATTTGAACTCAGGTCTCCCAGTCCATGGCCCAAAGTGCTAATGACTACACTACAGGGGCGAGTATTTATTGTCTTCTTTTATGCGTATTTATTTAGCACTTACATTACTGTCTTATAGTAAAAAGTCTGTGCAAGAGATCATGGCGTCAGGACGACTGTGCTTCCTGGATGTGGAGATCAACGGTGTGAAAAGTATAAAGGCAGCAGATATGAAACCTCGGCCACGCTTCATCTTTGTCCAGCCACCCAGTCTGGAGGCACTGGTAAGATTTTTCAAGGTGTCTGTAAGATACCTCCCTATCTGTATGGAGGCTCAATAGCTTATACTGGTTAGTTGAAAATGGGGCAAGCATGTACATGTAGGGGAGGATTAAATGGATGCAATCTTTTCTCTTTTCTTATTATAACTGCAGGGCAGTTAAACTCAGGATTTTAAAACCAGTGATTCCTTTGTTTTACAAGCAAATGAATAAAAGCAAAGGCTTTTCTACCTGTTCTGATGATGAGCGCATTTTTGGGGTACCAGCAGTAAGTTTCACACACATTCGTTTTACATATATATATAACATTTTAAAGACACACTGCAATAAAATTTCACATAGCTCAGAATAGGAGGCTCAACATTAAATACCACAAGCAGATGTAACTGATGTGACATGGAAAACACAGTGTTTCATTTTCATGTACTAGTGGTTTCTGTACACGTTGCAGAAAGCTCGTTTGCAAGGACGGGGCACAGAGACAGAAGAGAGTTTACAGAAAAGACTGGCCACAGCCCAGGAAGCACTGGATTATGGTGAGAAAGGGCATGTTTTAATTTACATTTATATATATACTGGTATGCCAAGAAATGGCCCATAATTATACTCCAGAATAGGGCATTGTCACTGCCAGTGATTTAAATAACTTGCTTTTGTCTTGTCCTGCATACACATGGAAGACTGATGCACAAACCAATATGTCTGTTTTCATACTAAGAAGCTGGAGTCAACTATCCATTTTATTGATTGCTTAATTAACATATTTTTTATATTTAATTTTTTTCCAATTTCAGCAAAACAACCTGGATCATACGACCATGTCATAATCAACGATGACTTGGATGTTGCTTATGAAAAATTAAAAGGAATTCTTATAGCAGTGAGTAGACTCTTCAATTATCAGCTTTGATCTTTTTGATTAGAATTATTTTACACCTTAAGATAGAGGTGTCCAGAATGGAAACATTTTCAAAGTAGTGACAGACACCTATGGCTGGTCGTGAACTTCTAATGTGGTGTGGGATATAGTAGCAGATACTGCTATTGTTTCAGTTGGCATTATGTTGGGATATGGCGAGTGATTATAAACTATTTTTGCACGTGGCAGCTGGGTCTGTTAAAGTATTTTTACCAATCTTTTGAATTCTGCAGGACATAACAGAAATACAGAAGGCAAAACTAAAGGCACAGAAGTGATCGAGGTCTTCACATCTGTCATGGACGGCAGCTTCCAAAAAAGCAGCAAGTGAGACGGAGACTCGGACAAACGAAACGCAGTTAAACCATAGTGTATTCAAACTTATGGATCTTGACTTGTAATCGTGTGAAGCAGCTGATGCGTTTAAGACTCTTAGCTAGTATATGTCATTGTATGCACGTGTATGTGAATTTCATGAAGAATTTTTGATGAGTTATTGATTTTTAGATACCTGGGACAGCCTAGATATGTGTGTCTTTACATGTACATGCATATAGTGCATGTTTTTAATACGAACAGGTATGACATATATGTAATTGTATGACTGTGTGTCTGGTGGTTTCTCTGATCTGTATCTTTTGTCAAGTCAAGCTGGTCTGCAAGATACAGATTTAGTAAATAAGCTACAGGACTCTGGGGAAAAAAGGGTTTTTACCACGCTGTTGGGCAGTCACAGTACAAGTACAATCAAAGGTCGTTGGTACAATGTACATCCTTGATATTGTCTGTCTTTTGTTTTACACAAGCACAGATTTTAGTCGCCTGCATCTTGATGTAGGATCTTTCACAGTCAAGTTTTGTAAAGTGCACAGTGCTGTACATCCATGTTATCACGTACCGCTTGAAAAGCAGGTCGCAGCTGAAACATGCACTGTTGTCAGTACACTGTATCATTGTCGTAAAATGTCCCTGACAAACTGTGTATATTCAAAATCCTTTGAAGGTGATATGCAGCCAAATTACAGCGTTCTGATTTGTATGGATCATGGCGTTCTCCAGTGTACAATGCTTCTGTACACAGTGTCCATGGTTCCGTTTCTCCTTTTTTCAGTTACATTTTGGGCACTTTCTCATAAATGTTGTGTAAATACAGTCGAACCTGCCATGGCGGTCACCTGTATAAGCCATGCCACTGTCTAACTCGGTCACCCCAGAGGATCCCCGAGCGTTTTCCCTCTGTATATGCACTGTATAACCAGGTCACTGTCTAACGCGGTCGTGCCACCTATTTTGGCAGTCCCAAACGACCTTTCACACTGTACAAGGCAGTCACTTTGTTGTGTAGTGACCGCCTTCGGGCCCCTGCTGTGTTCTCAACTGACAAGACAGACTGCCTAACTGCTTGACAAGCCAGGATTAGCCACGCCGCGGCTCACTGACACGCGCCTCCCCCTCCGAGTGAATAGCCGGGGGATTGGTGGGGGTGAGGGGGTGGCCGTTAGTGGCATCCTTTTGATTGCTTTGCAATCAGTACGAGGACTGTAGGAAGCAGTCAGCTTTGTGTTTGTAAACCGATCAACTTCCAAGGTGTACGAATACGTGAAGGTGTTGTCACCGTGTTTGTCGTTTCTATTGCTTCCGTTTGAGACGACGACGTGTTACTGTGCGTGAATCCGCTGTCAGCAGGAAGCTTGTTGTTCCTTTGTTGCATCGTCAGTCGATCATCTGCTGATCTGTTTGCTTGAAATCAAACGGTGTGCAATAATAAAAAAAATAGAACGGACCCCAAACACGTATTTTCAAGTGTATAGAGAGCTTTAGGCGAGCCCTGTTGTCAGCTCGTAACACGTGCACCGCTAGAGTATTCATTGGGTGACATGCTAGCTGTTGACATGCCTTCCTGGACAACCCGGCCACCTGTCTAAGGCAGCCAGTTTGGTCCAGTCCGTTGGGTGACCGCCTTACACAGGTTTGACTGTATTGCATTTATTTACTAGATGCTTGGCATAACGGCATATACCATGCCTGGACTAAACTATGAATCGTGACAGGAGGGCAGTTTTTCACTGCAGTCGAAACAAAGAGTGAGTGTACGTAGGCGGAGTACTTTTAAATAACCGAAAAGAAATGGACTGATGCAGTTTAATTTGGTTGCTTGTGATAAGAGCTGTACCAGCACACAGCAGCTGTGATACGTGCTGGCACTCTGACTCCCAGTCATAACTTTTTTTGCATTCTTACACTAATGTGGTGGGGTTATTTGTATATTTTATTCATTGCAGCTGCCAAGGAAAGAATTGTTGTGCAGTTTTCTCAGATACATGTATCTCACAAAGTATCTGTTTGAAGTGGTCAGGATGGCAGTTATCCTGTTTGGGGTCAAAATGATTTTCATTCTGCAGTGGTTTTATGGGTGCACAAAATCAGCATGTAGCAAAATAGGACCTTCAAGATGGTGTGACAAGCAAGAATATGTTTTTGTCTTTGAATTAATCTTGTGAGCAATTGGAATATTACTGGTACATTCTTTTTTTTCCCTTCTGTTGGGCAATTGGTTCTACTGATAGCAGTTTGCTGAATGCTGGAAATGTTCCACAGTACATGTACTTACTATGATATGTACTTTGTGCATGCACTTGCTGTGCAATCCATAGAAAATCTTAATGTGATTAGCTTTGGTATCCATGCACGCCATTGGCATATATACATGTGAACTTATAAACAAAGATGCTCAGCAATGGGATACTTCCAACATTGTGTGTGTGTGCTTTTGTTTGCTTTTGGTGGTTGGTTTTGTTGTGTTGTTTTTTGTGGGGGTTTTTTGCTGCGCCATCTCTTCGCCAGCTCTGGTGGTATTCCTCCCAGGTCATGGGTGAAACCCAAGGAGGGTTCAAAAGATAAGGCAATTGTTCTCATGCCTTATGATGAGTAGGAGGATGATGCTATCGAGGGCCAAGTGGTTTGAGACTGTGTGACAGGGCCACATTCCACGCTTGCTGTCATAAATATGATGTTAGGGAGATGACGTATATTGTGGGTGTGTAGTGCTAGAATCAGGGCTGCCACTTTCTGAGAGACAAAATGCCTGAAAATTGACCCTCAAAATCTGAATGGAAGGAAAGCCAAACTACAGGGAGCCAGTGGAAGGAAGAAAGGACTTTGCCCGAAAAATGTGAAAAGCGGGGGGGGGGGGGGGCCGGCGGCGGTCAGGGTCTGTGCTGATAGACACAGACTCGCGAGGTTTTTGGCCGGAAAAGCAGGAAAACGACTTTGCCTGAAGAAAGTGAAAAGCGGGGGGGGGGGGGGGGGGGGGGGGGGGGGGGGGGGGGGGGGGGGGGGGGGGGGGGGGGGGGGGGGGGGGGGGGGGGGGGGGGGGGGGGTGGGGGGGGGGGGGGGGGAGCGGCAGTGGTCGGGTGCTGTGCTGATAGGCACAGACTCGCGAGGTTTTTGGCCGGAAAAGAAGCAGGAAAACGACTTTGCCCGAAGTCAGTGAAAAGCAGGAGGGGGGGGGGGGGGGGGGGGGGGGGGGGGGGGGGGGGGTTAACGTCGCCGAAGAATATGGGGCGCAAAATGCACCTTACCCGGAAAAGCCGACGGCCCAGCGATAGACACAGACTCGCGATTTTTTGGCCGGAAAAGCAGGAAAAAAGGCCGGAGAAGCCGGAAAAACGCTTTAAAAAAGCCGGAAACCTCTTCACAGCCGGTTCAAAAAGCACGAAATCCTGCCACAGCAGGAAGAGTGGCAGCCCTGAATATTACAATATGAGGCGCAAAATGCACCTTACCCGGGAAGGCCGACGGTCCAGCGATAGACACAGACTCGCGATTATTTCGCCGAAAAAGCCGGAAAAGCCGGAAAAACCGGAAACGGCTTTAAAAAGCCGGAAAGCTCTTCACAGCCGGTTCAAAAAGCCGGAAATCAGGCCACAGGAGGAAGAGTGGCAGCCCTGTAGAATCACAGTGAATTTAGCAGATGAAGCAGTCACTTGAAAGCAGCGTAAGAATAACATTAGCTGAAATTAGCACAAGCAGATAAATAAAACAAGTCTTTTGTAAAGTCTTCAAAATCAGTTTACAGCATTGTAAACTTTTTAATCTTAAAGCCAGTGACAATCAGCTCAATTTCTTGAACATAATTATCTGTATACTGTCTCATGCATAATTTAATACAAGAGAATGTTCCACTGAGCCAAACATGAAGCCAATACCAGCAGTCATTCCCATGTCATTGTGAGTTTCCTTCTTTGCCAAGGACTAACACAAGATACATGTACTGAATTCAACCAGCAAGGAAAATTTCATTCTTTCACTGATTATCCTCGGGTAGTTCCTCCCCACAAGCAAACCGACTAAATGATAGCACATTTACACCATTCCGAGCCAGGAGATGACCAGCTGTAATGCTAGGGTCCAGCAGGAACTCCTGGTGCACCAGCCTATCCTCTTCCTTGTCCTTGTCTTCAGATGGTTCTTCATCATGCTTCACCAAGTCATCATCATTATCATCAAGTGAACCAACCATGCGGGGGTTCATGCCAACAATGTGCTGACCCAACAGGCGTCCAATCTCTTGCACAGAGGGTGGCTCCTCCACATCAGGAGAAGTATCAGGCTGCTGAAGCTTCTCTAGGACAATCAAGACACCGTACTTGCCCAAGTGGCAGTCTGCATCAGTGACAATTTCTGGACCTGCATCCAAATCAGAACAGGACAATGAATTAGATGGGTACAATGAAAAACAGAGGAAAGTAGAGGACCCCATGTAGTAACCATTTCATGCTTTACCCTGTTAAGCTTAAAGTTTCTATAACCACCCCTTTCATAAGTTTCTGTTGAAGAAATAAACCAATTTTATTCCAGCCTAAACATAACAGGACAAACTGCTCCAACAAGAAATGTCTAAGCATACTGTATATAGCCTGTTTATATATGCAGTTTGTTAGTTGCTTCTTGCTTTTTTTTTGTTGTTGTTTTTTTTAAACTGCAAAACCATTTTCTTAGCTGGCTACCTCCATATAAAATGCATGTACCTGAAGCATGCACATAGGAGGCAATTGTTGACTGTCCCCCCTTGAAGTGCACAGCTCTGCGAAGCGCCATGTTTTCACCAATGTTGGCCACCTCAAGGGCCACCATGTCTGAAAGTTTCTGGCCAGTAGACGATACCACCTCACCAAGTTTTGACTTGTCCATAAATACCTGCCAAAACAAAAGGTGACATACACTGTATATATCAAACATATATACATTAGAGCACAATAAACACTCCACTTTTCCATCCTTTCAAAACGTCGCATCAAACAGGCCACTCTTTTTCTCAAACATGCATGGTTGCTTGAAATTCTTGCACAGCTGGTCTTGCGTTTATGTGCAGAAACAGGAGCTGTTCAGGTAATGAGAGTACACATCTTCAACGTGCAAGTGTATCAATTTCCATGTACAGAAACTTTGTATTTCTTTGACGTTCACTATCATAAGTTTATATTACATGTACAGTTAAAGGTCATGCATGGACACATGGTGAGATCACAAAGGGATGCATGCACACATGCATGCTATGTCAACCACTCAGACAGTCAAATGGTGTCAATCAACACATTTGAATGTGAGATTTGAGGACTGATACTGCTAGAGACAAGAATTAAGTGCAAACGTAACACACTTCACAATTTTACAGAAAAAGAATGGATATAGTCTATTATAGAGGTGTGTAAAATGAATACTGACTTATCCCCCAACTGCAAAAGTACATGCAAAGCCAGTGTGGTCTTGTCAGTACTTTGTTTACTCCCTAACATACTGGGGCGGTCGGTGGTCTAGTGGTTAAGAGACTTGTCACCAATGCGAGAGGTCAGGGGTTCGAGCGCCACTCGGGGCAAAGAATTTTTCCTTCTCGTATGTGGCACCGTTCATTCGGGCCGATCGTCGGGGGTTCTCTCCGGGTACTCCGGCTTCCTCCCCCTCTGCTTTGGAAATGTTCAGCCCACCAAGTTTGAAAAATAAATTATGCATATCTAAATTCCAAAATTTAAATAGCTGAGCTGACCCTTCGCACCACGTGATTGTAATACGTTTATGTCCTGTGTGTGAGAGAATGCGTGTGATTCACGTGAGCGTGCGTGTTGGGTTTAGCTCGCGGCGCTTTGAGCCAAAATATTTGGGATAAAGCGCCTATATTAATGCGATTATTATTATTATTATTAACATATTTTACCGTGGATACTGGTTGCTGCAGAAGAAACTGGTGGCACTCCTGGGCCAGGTGTGATGTTAAACCAATGAACTTGTTATTTCTTGCAACAAAGTCAGTTTCGCAGTTTACCTGTAAAACAAGGTAAAAAAAAAAATGCTTTCTATGATTCATGCTTTCTATGATTACTTGTATCCCACACACAAATGAACTGGATGAAACAGTATTGGGATAAAGCCGATTAATCACATGCTCTCTGGTGCACAGCACATGTTACAGACAGCACACAGGCTATCTCAGTGCTGAGGGTAGATTTCTGGCTTCGTCCCTGAGCTGGAAATAAAATCTTTATGCTCTTCCATGATAAACGAATCAACTTCATATACACACTTCTACCTCTGCTTGTGGTGAAATTCTCAGGCGACATCACTTTACATCCGAATCACATGTACATGATCATGAATACATGCAAAGTCACATGGCAAGGTCATTATGCCCCACAGATCTAAATCGTACCATAAAACGTGAAAGGAGCCTGTTTTATGCTTCCGTAGCTACTTCATATACACTACTGCTTCACGCAAAATATTCTTACTGACCTCGATCATAGTAGCAGCTCGATTATTGCCCATGACTGCAATCAACCCTTGTGACATGGCCCTGTTCTGCAGTTTGGTTGCTTTGGCCCATCCTTCTTTCTGGGCTTGCTGCTTTAACCATTCCTCAGCCTGTAGCGAAGAAACACATGCGCGCACACAAACAGGTGAAACAGAACAAACTGGTAATTAGCTTACTCTTTCTCAGTTTCTCAGAAAACAAGAAAGTACAACTCATAATGTTCTTCATATCCTAGGACAGTATGACACTTCAATGATCTGCAATCACACATGCGGCATACACGACAAGGATGCAGTACATACTATTATAGTAGGCAGTTTAAGATTTAAACCAGATGATAACACTGCAATACCTTTTCAATGTCATTCTCAAACTGCTCAAGAGCTTTCTTGCAGTTCACAAAAGAAAACCCTGTCTTTTTGCGAAGTTTGCTGAGAGAGGACTTGTCAACTCGGGCTGCTGGTACAGGTGTGCTTAGCGAACGCCCACAACTGACCACCACCAGTGGAGCACGCCGACAAAACAGACCTAAAATATAAATCAATTAAAATGAAAATAAGAAGGGTAGATGGAACACATCCTATCAGCGGATCAGACAGTGATCCGCTCTGGGCATCTCATGACCTCGACTTGACAAAAGCATACATACCGGTAGTTCAACATTAGCACGTTTGCCTTGATTCTCTCTTTCATTCATTTACACACACACACACACACACACACACACACACAAAAACGAAATGAAGGTCGAGACGTTACACCTGACCCAAATAACCAACCCAGGAGGTCCACGTGTTACTATTTTCAACTAGATCAGGACTATTAATACAAAATAAACAGGTCTACTTCTGGCTCCATGGCATCGCTATCAAACCTCCCACCAACTTTTGCAGGCCATTAAAAAAATGTTGACCTCTCAGTCTCAGTCTCATGTGCAGACAACACTGAGACGCTGCTGGCATGTTACAAACTGATTGAGCCACCAACAGCTTTTCTATGACAGTAATGTACCAGATCGAAAGTACTATCATCAAAATAATGCAGACGCACGGACTTCTTCGTTACCTTTGATCATCTCTGACGGAATATTTTGTAACAGAGCTCGTTACACTGAAGGATAAGTGCACGATGCCTGTGACGGCAAGGGACGTGACTCCCGCTGATTTGGGAAAGCTATCTATTCAGCGCAAGATGTACAAAACGGATGCGTCTACATGCAAATTTATGCAATCACTTGAGACGGCGGAGCGCGCACGTTCGTGCATGCGTTCGTGTGTGTGCGTGTGTGTGTGTGTGTGTGTGTGTGTGTGTGTGTGTGTGTGTGCGCGCGTGCGTGTGTTCGGGTTTGTTGTTGTTGTGATCAGTTGTTTTGTTGTTGTTATATTTGGTTTGTTTGGTGGTGGTGGCGTTTGATTCTTGTTGTCTTTTTGTTTGGGTTTATTTTGTTTTTGTTGTTTGTTTGTTTCTCTTTTTGTCTGTTTTGTTTTGTCTTTTATTTGTTTGTTTGTTTTTTGTTGTTGTTTCTTTTTTTTTCTTTCTTTTTTTTTTTTTGGGGGGGGGGGCGGGGGGGCAGGGGATGGGGTGGATTTGTATGTTTGCAATTATGAACCATATCTTACCCAGTCCGTCAGTGTCGGAGGATCATCATCGCTGTCGCAGAGTCAAAGGTGTAACTTAAGCCGGCCAAAAATCTCACTTCACCCGATCAGTATGGATAGTCAATAGCAGTAACATCTCTCTCTCTCTTTCTCTCTCTCTTACACACACACACACACACACACACACACACACACACACACACACACACACACACACACACACACACACACACACCGAGTACAGAAAACACGTCAGTCGAATCACGAACAGTGCTTTTATTGAATGTGTATCAGTCACTGAGTCTGTGTGCGCGTGCGTCAGTGTACATGCGTGTCACAGTGTCCGACTGTGTGGGTTTCGGAATCATGTGAAACTCAGTAAACCGGCAGCACTGATGTGAGTGTCAGTGTGAAAGTAGCCTGCATGTTTGTGAAACTAGACTCAGTTTCGAGTAATGTTGACGGCCGTGTCAGTGAAACTACATGTAGATGTGAAAGGTGACCGCTGTTCAATTGTGATAGCCGGTCAGTTCTAATACTGCTCTTCTTCTTCCTCGCCCTCCCCTTCCACCGAATCAACGCCGACCTCCTCATAGTCCTTCTCCAGCGCCGCCAGATCCTCACGGGCCTCGGAGAACTCGCCCTCCTCCATCCCCTCTCCCACGTACCAGTGGACGAAGGCGCGCTTGGCGTACATGAGGTCGAACTTGTGGTCCAGGCGGGCCCAGGCTTCGGCTACGGCCGTGGTGTTGCTCAGCATGCACACAGCACGCTGCACTTTGGCCAGGTCACCGCCAGGGACGACGGTTGGTGGCTGGTAGTTAATGCCCACCTGAGCGAGAAGGGAAAGTGTTCGTTTTAGCTGTGCAGTCGCAGGATAGAATTTGTGTGATCTTTTCCTGATGCATGTTTTTTGTTCAGCTGTCTAAACAGTCCCTTACTTGGCGATTTCACTACTCTCTCTCCATCCTCCTCCACGCATACAGCCGCATAAAATCACAATGATTGAATTTATGTCTGATACCGTATGTTTGATTCGATATTGATTCCCTGTTGATGATTGTACAGTATATCAACATCATTCAGTCCATTTTTACCTTAAATCCTTGTTGCTTGCGCGGCGTTAAACCCTAAATAACTAACTAACTACCTTAAATCCAGTGGGGCACCAGTCGACGAACTGGATAGTGCGCTTGGTCTTGATAGTGGCGATGGCGGCGTTGACATCCTTGGGCACGACGTCACCACGGTACAGCATGCAGCAGGCCATGTACTTGCCGTGACGCGGGTCGCACTTCACCATCTAAGGATTGTAACAATTATTCGCATAATCCTCCTACGCCCACCCATGATTGTCTCATTATGTATGAAGGCTAATACCTCATTTCATTAGAGACGTGCCTACGATACATTCCTCCGGTGATATTGTTTTGCCTCTGTCTTTACTCATGGTCACTGGTTCAGCTGGTTCATTTTTTTTCTGTAAATAAGCAGTGACATGTATCTCTATCAGGGATAAGTGTTTTGTCAGGAGCTGGGTGAATGCTACATCGTTTTGGTACTTAGACAAGAGCTCTGGGAAAAACACACATAAGCTTTGTGCAACGCATTTATGGCGGTACGACATTTGAAAATCATCTAATAATTACAACAACAAAAAATATGATGGTGTTGTTTCCCTCTTCCTACCTGGTTAGCCGGCTCAAAGCATGCGTTGGTAATCTCAGGCACAGTAAGCTGCTCGTGGTATGCCTTCTCGGCCGAGATGACGGGGGCGTACGTGGCCAGAGGGAAGTGGATACGGGGATAGGGCACCAGGTTGGTCTGGAACTCAGTCAGATCCACGTTCAGGGCGCCGTCAAAGCGCAGGGAGGCGGTGATGGAGGAGACGATCTGGCCGATGAGTCGGTTGAGGTTGGTGTACGTGGGGCGCTCTATGTCCAGGTTCCGGCGGCAGATGTCGTAGATGGCCTCGTTGTCCACCATGAAGGCGCAGTCCGAGTGCTCTAGGGTGGTGTGGGTGGTCAGGATGGAGTTGTAGGGCTCCACAACAGCGGTGGACACCTAACAATGACAGCGCTACATGATTTTCTGAACTTTACTATTCTTCTTGTTAATACTCTGATATTCCTTGATGACATGATACAATCGGAGAAGCCTTACAAGTAGTTTACAATCAATATTGTACAATTGTACAATCTAATCACTACTGTCAAATTTACTTACACACACTGACACACACACACACACACACACACACACACACACACACACACACACACACACACACACACACACACACAGGTCGACAGGCCGAAGTTTCTCATTACATAGAGTGTTTCCACACCTGGGGCGCAGGGTAAACAGAGAATTCCAGCTTGGACTTCTTGCCATAGTCGACAGACAGACGCTCCATGAGCAGGGAGGTGAAGCCGGACCCGGTACCACCACCAAAGGAGTGGAAGATAAGGAACCCCTGTAAACCCGTGCACTGGTCAGCCAGCTTACGCACACGATCCAGCACCAAGTCAACCAGCTCCTTGCCGATAGTGTAGTGACCGCGGGCATAGTTGTTAGCGGCGTCTTCTTTACCGGAAATGAGTTGGTCAGGATGGAATAACTGACGGTACGTGCCGGTTCGAACCTCATCTGTAATAAAGAGTATTCGCAAGTATGCCAATGTATGTCAGGTCTGAAACGTCAAGCAATAGCAAGGGCTGCCTCTGTATTTTAACATGACAGAATCACACTTATAAGGGCTTTATAGGGGTATGCTTTTTGGGGTATCAGTGTTGTGTTGTTATTGGGTTGCCGTTGTTTTTTTCAGATTCCCAGTACTAATCGGAATAATGGTGTCAAATTGCACAGTAAGACAGTATTACAGAGGTTTGAAAAAAAAAAAAAAAAAAGCTGCTAGTGCTGGTAATGTAGTATGTTGTACAGAAATCACTGGAGTAATCACCAACTGTACAGAAAATCTAATCGGTTCTTTCGCGGATAAGTGACAATAGCACATTACCCACCTACGACTGTGGGTTCCAGATCTATCATGACCGCCCTCGGAACGTGTTTGCCTGCCCCTGTTTCGCTGAAGAAGGTATTGAAGGAGTCGTCTCCTCCACCGATGGTCTTGTCTGAGGGCATCTGACCGTCAGGCTGGATGCCGTGCTCCAGACAGTAAAGTTCCCAGCAGGCATTGCCAATCTGGACACCAGCCTGACCCACGTGGATGGAAATGCACTCACGCTGCAACAGTCACATGTGCACGTTTTTGAACCACACACACACACACACACACACACACACACACACACACACACACACACACACACATGATAAACAATGAAAAATAGTCTGAAATGTCCAGCGGTGAACATGGTTCTCTGTAGTCTGTCGGCTCATTTGGAGAAAAAGGTAAACGAGCCAAAAATCGTTGTGTCCCCATCAAACATGCAGACAGACGCATGCGGTTTCGTGAACCGTGACATTCGCAAGAAAAAACACACAATAATCATGTAACTAAGCCTCGGTGTGCGTTTAAGATATTTCTCGAGACAAAATATGTACATGTAAAAAATTTGTGACGACATACATCAGCATTTTGAGTGGAAACCAAAAATGATTATGAAACTCAGTGTTCAAAGGGAGCAAAAGGCGGAGAAAATGTTACCATGTTGGTAGATTGTTAAGTAGAGCCTTAATGAGACGACTGGAAGCTGCAAGAGCTGAAACGATCAACTGGCGAAACCCGGGTCCGACGCAAAGGGTCACACGAGTATCGAGCTGAGTGGTCTGTTTGACTGAGTGGTGTCCTTATATAGCGGCGTCAGCTTTCTGTCCTAGAGTCGCTCGACCTTCTCGTGTCCATACGGGGAAATGGGGCGGAGCTTGCTGGAAACCTGTGTTGTGGTTATGTCAGTATGTGTGTCCCATGCGTAACCATGCAGCGAGGTGTGTGGATTGCCGATCATGTTTATCGTGGTCAAGTTGATGCGCGTGCATAAATATCCGCATACAGACTATGCGAAACACACACACACACACACACACACACACACACACACACACACACACACACACACACACACACACACACACACACACACACACACACCTTCGAGAATCCATCCTTTTTTGTTGTTTGATAATTTACCGTAGTTTCTGTTCCCATCTACTTTGTTTTGTTTTGTTTGTTTGTTTGTTTTCCTCTTCCAGATTGTAAATTGAACGCACAAAATCAGCCAGTTGATCAGTAAGTTCAAAAGCGTACTCTTCGTACAGCCTCAACTACGAGTATGGTAATGTCTTATGTTCCCCTTCCGCAAATCAGCAAGACTCGAGAACATGAGGGAATGCGGTCCGCGGTACAATATTAGGTACCGCTATGACATAACCTTCAGTCCACTCCTCTATCGAACGCTGGTGCTTTCATTGTGCTGCCTGAATGCAGTTTCAAGCCTCCCGTATGAACAAAGCACACACAAATGAATGTTCAGTGCCGTACTGTTCCAATACCCAGTTCTTGAAGTTTGATCAATAATTTCCCGCGCTTGCCTCCCTGTTACACTATGGTTATTAACGGAATCACATCTCACAATACGTGACAATAGTACTATGACTGTTTAGGGTTATACTGGCTGTTTTATAAAGTTAAACAGCGTTTGTGTTTTCCTTAGCAACAGTAATAGAATTAGCAACAAAACTAGAATGGACTTAGTTCATCATGTAAACACTTAGTGTAATAGTTTTGTTACTTAGTTTCTCGGATACTTCGCACTTAGTACTTAGCATAACAACAGCAATGTCGAACACTGGGCACTGAAACCAAACCTGTCGTTGTTGTATCCCGTCTTTAATGGCACTGTTGTTTGGTCGACGGCGCGGTAAATTTCCCCCCAATCAACCAGTCCTACACGGGATCCTCTAATCCTCTCCTCACTCCAGACAAACGATGATCTGCCTGTTACACACAAGAACTGATTATATGTTACACGTTACAACACGACCACCAACGGCGTTTCACCCCGATAAGGGCTCAATGTGGTGCGATTTACACCTGCCGTTCATAGTATCGCATCATAAAACTTCTAATAATTTCTCGGGAGAAAGGTCAAATAATTCGTTGTCCATCTGAGGCGGTACAACGCGTCGTGGTGTGTGTATTCACATAGTACAATAGGCGAATGATAGCCCCTTGTAGTAAGTGAATTGAGACTATGTATGGAGATCTAATAAACGATCAAGGCATGGCATATAACCTGTTTCCACGTTCATGTCATGGTACCCTTATCGTCAGTGTCGGCCAGCAAATTTAAGACTGTCAAAGTCAGTTTTATTTGTGTGTGTGTGTGTGTGTGTGTGTGTGTGTGTGTGTGTGTGTGTGTGTGTGTGTGTGTGTGTGTGTGTGTGTGTGTGTGTGTGTGTGTGTGTGTGTGTGTGTGTGTGTGAGACATAAGACATTTATTAAATTTCCAAAAGAGGAACATTGCTTTGTGGTCTCTCATAAAAAACATAAAGCATGCCAAACACTCATACGACCATGCACGCCCATTCCACCTATTTACATGCTCACACACTCATTCCTAAAAATCTATCACAATGTTGCAGCACTATAAATAAATTACAACACTACTACATAAATAAATTACAACAGCAGTGGTGAACATAACTCTATCCCAGTCAACGCCAGCTGACACCCGTCAAGGAACCACACACACAACCCTACATCTGCTTATTCATCAGCCTAATAGACATTGGTAAAAAGCTATTCATTGTTTTGAGTTTCTTGGCAGTAAAAAAAGAGAGAGAGAGAGAGAGAGAGAGAGTTACTTCGACAAGAGATCCAAACTTTCAAATATTTGATATAAATACTTCGACAAGAGATCAAAACATTCAAATATTTGATACATATATATTTGATATATTCGTCTTTTTTTGTACATGTATATCGAAACATGCAGCACGACATTCAATACATCAGGTGTAGTAGTAGATTGTCGCAGGCTTTCTACTTGCAGGAGACCAGTTATCAGCGTTTAGTCTGCCTGATAGCTGTAGGCTTTTGTAAGTGACGGAAGCAAACAAGAGGACATGAAGACAACTTTTATTAGTATCTCCATTCCAAGCAAACTTGACTTTGAAATTCCCTGCCTGCATGCAGCACGCACCTGGTCGACAAGCCCTGATGATACTGTACACCAGCCAAACACTCCATTGTGATTATCAAGAAAATGATAAGGAGGGCCGAGAGTGGATATTCACCATAATGCCCTTGCAAACGACGTTATAAGTCCTGACCGCTTGGCTGGACTCGAATCCTTTGCGCCATCATGAAAATCAAGTCCAAGTCCATGATATTAAAATTATGTCATGATCAATTACATGACAGAATTCTTATTTGTCACTGTGGTCGATTTAGAAGGGGTTTACCGGTAAGTCCGCGTCACTGTAATAATTTGCGTAAGTGTTCAACCTAAGCCGTTGTCATGACACCACCATGCAACAGCTGTTTGTCGTTCATGGTCACTAACGTATGGTAAATTCAAAACATGTCAGGCGCGTAGGAAGATGCTGAGAGGAAGGGGGGTCGGGTGAGCCATACGGCCGGGGTGAAGAAGGGGGGAGGGGAGGTTTTTGTGTCAGTGTCAGTGTGTGTGTGTGTGTGTGTGTGTGTGTGTGTGTGTGTGTGTGTGTGTGTGTGTGTGTGTGTGTGTGTTTGTGTGTGTGTGTGTGCGCGGCCGGGGCCAAACATTTGTGCTGGCTTTTTCATCGTTGCCCCGTCTTTGATATCACCCTATGTGGTGGAAAAGGACGTTAAACCCCCAAACACCCACCCACCCACCCGTGTGTGTGTGTGTGTGTGTGTTGACTGCCAAGGATTGTGTCCTGCGACAGCAGAGCAGGGGGGCCCCACCACTGGTGGGCCCCCTCTCCTCTTATCAAAAGCAAGGGGGGCCCAAAGATATTCGGGCCCCCCTTCCAAAAATCGAACAGGGGCCCCCGTGGTCCCTACGCCCCTGATTTCATGTTCAAATGACAAACGGCCAAATGCTACGTTACGTAACTAGTTTCCATGCAACCATTCCCGTTTTCGCCTCGTAAAACTACAATGACACAGAGCGCTCGCTGTTTTGATGCGGCATTGGTTCGGTTTGTTGTGTATCAATTGCTTGATAGTTGTTCAAGATGTTCCTTTGGTTGGCTGTTTGCATGTTTGATAAGTTTCTGGACTGTTTTGGATTGGTGAGATTTTATTTCAGGTCAGTGTCAGTGTGTGTACTGGGGGGGGGGGGGGGGGGAGGGGGGAGATCGTGTTGTCCAGTTTATATGAGTTTGTTCAGTTTGTTTATTTTATTTACGAAGGGAAGGGTATTGCCGTCATACTGTTTAGTGTTAGTAGTCCCCTTTGTTGTTTTTGGTACTTGAAATTTCTTTATTGTTTTTGTTGCTTTGTTGTTATGGGTTTTGTTTGTTTCGTTGTTGTTTAGTTTGTTGGTGGAACATTTATACCGTCAGGTCTCTAGTCACTTTGTCCCTGGCCGACCTGTAGACAGTTAGGCATACCATTGGCATTCATGAACAGCGGTTTCTGCACGTGGAAACTGATCACTTTCCCCGCGAGCGATGAAATTTCCGCACGGCGTCTCAAGGACACTACAACGACCCCTAAGTTTGAGTGTTGCCATTAGCCATCGCCCTTTTCCCTCCTCCCCCCCCCCCCCCCCCCCCCCCCCCACTCTAGACAGTCTCACGGGCGGATATCCACACGTCAGCCTGCCACTCGGCTCAACAATTGCAATGGGCTGGCGAGTGATCCTGGCGTGCGAAGTGAAAGAGGCGATCGATAGGCCTGGATTAGGTATTAAGTGGTTTCCCGTTTAAGGTTAATCTCCCCACCCGCTTGTACTCGGAGGAGTCAATTTCACTCGTATTGTGGTCATTCTTCGCGTGTGTCAGTGTGAAGAGAAGTGATAAATATAGATTGATGAGAGTCAAATCCCAGCGATTATTTTGTCCATGAAAATAATGCGTGTACCGGTTTCCATTAGAAAAAAAAATATCCAGCAACAGATACGTAAAGAGATACAAGACCAAGAGAGTCTAGTCACACAGCATTGTCTTTCAGTCTATCTGAAGATCAGCTGGATTGACAAGAAGCTATAAACAGAGCTACAGTCATCCATACATGTGTGTGTGTGTGTGTGTGTGTGTGTGTGTGTGTGTGTGTGTGTGTGTGCGTGCCCTAAGTCAAGTTGGGAGCAACAGCGCGTAGGGAGAATCAGTGACTATACTGATACCATCCTAGGTCGTACTGCCACTTTGGATCTAGTGGTTACTTGCATACTTCTGCCAAAACGCACCATGTTATCAAACCGGGCTAGGGGCGACTGGGCGGGCCTTTGTCAAATGGCAGACTTGCAAGACAAGCCCTTACTGTACACTGATCATGAGTTATCACTGATCTTTGCCCTTTTTCTTGTGAACAGTACAGTGGGTCAGGCCTCTTTTTTTTATCAACGGTCATGTGCATGCCGGTTTTGGAATGTGGGTTTTGCCTGGTATAAGAGGCTCGCCTAGAAAGGCCCACGGAGTTGTGTTGTCGGGCAGGAAAAGTAACGGCTTTCATTTCATCATTGTGAGATACATACATTATTTGGTTAATATTTGGTTGATTTAAACAAATGTTGATTTCACAAAATGTGATGCTGGTGTAAGTTATATTGAATATTGACAGTAAGCAAACAAAAGATTGTGTGGACCACTTACCGTAAGCACGTGCCAACGTAGCGATTGCTGTCTTTTAGTGTGTGTGTGTGTGTGCAGGGCTGCCACTCTTCCTCCTGTGGCCTGATTTCCGGCTTTTTGAACCGGCTGTGAAGAGCTTTCCGGCTTTTTAAAGCCGTTTCCGGTTTTTCCGGCTTTTCCGGCTTTTTCGGCGAAATAATCGCGAGTCTGTGTCTATCGCTGGACCGTCGGCCTTCCCGGGTAAGGTGCATTTTGCGCCTCATATTGTCATATTCAGGGCTGCCACTCTTCCTGTTGTGGCAGGATTTCGTGCTTTTTGAACCGGCTGTGAAGAGGTTTCCGGCTTTTTAAAGCGTTTTCCGGCTGCTCCGGCTTTTTCCTGCTTTTCCGGCCAAAAAAATCGCGAGTCTGTGTCTATCGCTGGGCCGTCGGCTTTTCCGGGTAAGGTGCATTTTGCGCCCCATATCCTTCGGCGACGTTCCCACCCCCCCCCCCCCCCCCCCCCCCCCCCGCTTTTCAGTCTTCGGGCAAAGTCGTTTTCCTGCTTCTTTTCCGGCCAAAAACCTCTTAGCCTATTAGCACAGCACCCGACCACTGCCGCTCCCCCCCCCCCCCCCCCCCCCCCCGCTTTTCACTTTCTTCAGGCAAAGTCGTTTTCCTGCTTTTCCGGCCAAAAACCTCGCGAGTCTGTGTCTCTCAGCACAGACCCTGGCCGCCCCCCCCCCCCCCCCCCCCCCCCCGCTTTTCACATTCTTCGGGCAAAGTCCTTTCTTCCTTCCACTGGCTCCCTGTAGTTTGGCTTTCCTTCCATTCAGATTTTGAGGGTCAATTTTCAGGCTTTTTGTCTCTCAGAAAGTGGCAGCCCTGTGTGTGTGTGTGTGTGTGTGTGTGTGTGTGTGTGTGTGTGTGTGTGTGTGTTTTGTTTAGTGGTTGTTGTTGTTGTTTTCCTTCTTCTTCAAACGGGCTAATCAGTTCCATGTTTGCTAAGCCACCCTACGTTTTGGAACAGTTTCGCTCGTGAGCGCGCCTGTATGCTCGAAATACTCTATCTTGATGACTGGTACAGCTCTTAATGCGATACAGTGTTGTTTACACACTGCGCAAGCGATCGAACATTCAAATTCTACGACTGTTGCCATACTACTGGAGCACTCAGTGTGGTCAGTCGCTGCGTCGTCTACTGGCTAGTGGCCAGTACGCTTCTGCTGGCTCAGTGCCAGTACTGATTACAGACGCTGTCACTGTCCAGGGTGTCTAAGTGGTGTGATGACAGACTGACACCATGAAAACATCCCATAACGATATGTTATGAAAATGGTTTGCATTAGCCCTTTAACGTATAGTGTTGTTGTACAGTGTTACGTGGTGAATGTTCGAAGAGCCCGTCGTCTTACCGAGGCATACGGTGACTCAGGCCCGAGAAGCTTATTATAATGCGAAGCTTGAGAGTGCAGTGTGACACCAGAGACCTGCTGCAATAAACACACGGCTATAACTTTTCTACGCGCTCGCGAGCCTCAGCTTTTTGTGAGTGAATGAGACTTTTCCGCAGTCAATATAAGAACTCGCTACGTGAAGAGCGTAGGCCTGTGTCACCGTATGCCTCGGTAAGACGACGGGCTCTTCCAACATTCACCACGTAACATACAGTCCGATAGTAGATACACACAAATCAGAACAAGAGTCAAGTCAAAAATAAATTTAAACTCTGAGTGTGTGTGTGTGTGTGTGTGTGTGTGTGTGTGTGTGTGTGTGTGTGTGTGTGTGTGTGTGTGTGTGTGTGTGTGTGTGTATTAACACCGTCATAACACAGTATGTATAAAGCTAAGGCTGGCATGTACTAGCGGCCACAGATTTACAGGTGTTAAAGTTATACCCTGCAGGCTTGTTCGAGATCCAGATGGAGTTTGCAGAGGAGCTGCGCTGCCCAGTGTGTCAGGACCTTCTGGCGCATCCAGTCATTTTATCGTGCGGTCACAACGTCTGCCACATTTGTCTGGCCAAGACCTTCCTTGCCTCAAACCGCAGGAACTGTCCGACCTGCCAACATCCATGGACTGGGCGTCCGACAATCAACACTGCTCTGAGGTGAGCGGTTACAAGCTGTAATATTGAACATTTTGTGGTCAGAGCTATACTATTATAATTTGACTGTATGGTTCAAATTTTCGGTTAAGTTCGCAGAATAATGGGTTGTGTGCAAAGCAACTGAATATCGGCGACCAAACTGGACACAGGTCTGACGCCGATAATTCTGGCTCGGGGGGGGGGGGGGGGGGGGGGGGGGGAGGGAGGGGGGTAGTGGGTGGGTGTGTGTGTGGGGGGGGGGGGGGGGTGGGGGGGGGGGGGGTGGGGGTGGGGATGGGATGGGGGAGGGGGTGGGGAGGGGATGGGGGGGAGGGGGTTGCGCTCGTTTCGTTGTTATTTTAGGGAGAGGGGGGTGTTTCGACACTCATTGAAGTGCTTCAGCACAGGAAACAGGAAACTATATACCTGTACTTATTTTTCATCACTTGAGTGCCCAAAGCACACCCCCCACCCCCCTCCTCCCGAGATCCGGCGTTGAAGTATTCTGAATGGATGTGGGGTGTATGGCGCACTGTAGACCTGGTCGACAGTTAGTGAGGCATAGATTTGCCGATGATGTACCATGTCATGTTGTAATGTTTGCGTTACTGGTATCGGCTCGACCGAGGACCATATTTTGCTTTGCCCCCCCCCCCCCCAAAAAAAAACAAACAAAAAACAAAAAAAACAAACAAACAAAAAACCCCACAAAAAACCAAAAAATGCCAAAAAAAAAAAAAAAAACCCACCAAAACAAAACAAAACAAAACAAACAAAAAACAATAACAAAAAGTTACAGCTTATTGTGAAGTGAAGGCTGATTCCAGTTTCATTGTTCCAGTGACATGATCACCAGAAGCCACCGCGACCTACTGCTGTTTCGGACGCTGCGACTGTTCACAGAAGAAAACATGAACACCCTGAAAGCTTTTGATGAAGAGATGCAAAAGGCTGAGGCAGCAAGCGCAAAGCAGAAGAAGATAGACACTTTGTGGTCTGGTATTGACATTGCCGTTATTATTTTAGTGGTATGTATATTTATAAATTTGTATTTCCGTTCGTGTAAAGTGATTAGTTTAACATATGCTAAAAAGCTTAGGTATTTGCTGAATAGCTACGATTTCTATGTTCTCTTCAGCTGATCGTTGTTCTGAGTTAAAATGTCAGGAGCAAAACTGACTCGTGCCACGGAGCTCAAGCTCAAATTCTAACACCTAGAAACATGTAAGAACACGTTTACCACAACATTTTCCTCGGGATCTCATTTAGAAGATAAACCTTTCAAAACTGCCCTGCTCAAATTCTTTTTGAATAAATGACCATAACTGAACACCAAACCAACCAGAAAGATTCTGTCTAAAGGCTGTGTACGTCCTGTATTACTGGTTCGGCCCTTCTGCTGACCGACGTCAGGAGCCTGTGGTGACCTGGCGAAGCTCCGATGTAGCTCACTGGCTCGACACTTTGACCTGCGCACACGAGTACACTCCTCTTGTACAGGACCTTGGAATAGGTATTCGGCTTCATCACTATCAGTCATCATCACCACATTATCAGTCACTGTTGTCATCGTAACAGGCACCTTGGAGCTAGATGGATCAGTAACAGCTGAACCACCAGTTGTTGTTGTTGTTGTTGTTTAAAGAGTTACCTCTCCCGGCGTGTCTTGTAATGAAACTAGAATCATGGAGGAGAACTGTAAATGTTGGTCCTAAACTGATTTGAGCTTTGCCGATACCTCACAGCCCGAACCTTACAACGTTATTAGCGCATCAGTGTCACACGTCAGCAACCCGGAGCAATATGCTGTTTTTTGCATTTTGAGTCACTTGTTAAGCGCGTCGACTCAGTGCACGTCCGCACAATAAAATTCTTCACAAAATCGTTACTACAGACGGCCGTGCGCTGATGGGAATGGACGAGTTGGACCTAGTGCGACTGCTGAACGTCACGGATACCATGCATCAGAGCGCCATGCAGTTGGCCATCAGATCCATCAGGGAAACAGGAGTCAAGGTGCCGGAGACAGTGTGGGAGTATAAGGTACACAAGCGGGTGATCTGATCATGGGGCACGAGGTACACAAGTGGGTGATCTGATCATGGGGCACGAGGTACACAAGTGGGTGATCTGATCATGGGGCACGAGGTACACAAGTGGGTAATCTGATCAGGAGACACGAGGCACACAAGTGGGTGATCTCAGTGATCAGGGGGCACGAGGTACTTACGTGGGTAATGTGATCGGGGGGTGCAAGGTACACAAGTGGGTGATCTGATCAGGGGTCACGAGGTACACAAGTGGGTGATCTTATCTGGGGGCACGAGGTACACAAGTGGGTGATCTTATCTGGGGGCACGAGGTACTTACGTGAATAAATGTGATCTGGAGGTACAAGGTACACAAGTGGTTATCTGATCAGGGGTACGAGGTACACAAGTGGGTAATGTAATCGGTGGGTACAAGGTACACAAGGGGGTCAGGGGGCACGAGATATGCACGTGGTTTATGACCTAGGGGTACGAGGAATACACGTGGGTAACTGATGTGATCTGATAGTACAAGGTTCAGGTCACAAGTGGGTAACCTGACCAGGAAGTATTCCATTACCCGAAGTTCTCCCTGCGGAAGTTGTGCCTTTACGTACTGTACACGATCTGCGCCGGGGTCAGTAAAGCAGGCACACTGACTTCGCAGACCGGGGTAACACCATTATGTAGGGGGAAGCAGCAAAACGTGGCATCTGCTCGAGGTTCATTCTGTTTCTTTGAGCGTTTTATAATCCGTGACTTTTTACTATAAACAGATACTGTCGAACTAACACAGTTTCTCTTCCATGTTTACAGGCGTTGTACCCTGGCCGAACCCTCTTCCTGCAGTGTGGCCTGTTGTCAGCTCCAAGAAGCACAGTTCTGTTCCTGTACCTGTTCTACTATGAGGAGTCATTTTTACCGTTCCTGCATTACACCACACCGGTGGAACATGTCCCCGCTACACAGTGGGGCAAGGTAGGGCAAAGCTTTGTCTGGGCAGGTAATGATAATAATAATAATAATGGGGTATTTAATCAACGCCCTCCCTCTCGCAACAGCTCAGGTAGAAGACCGGTCTGCTGAAAGTCTTTACTTTGTTACTTACTTTCTGACCTTTCGCACCACGTGATTGTAATGTCAAGTGTGTGAGAGAATGCGCCTGATTCACTCCGCGTGAGCGTGCGTGTCGCGGCGCTCTGACTGAGCCGAAGCTCATGAAAATGGGTCACAGTAAAGTGCCTATACAATATTCAGTTATTAGTATTATTATTCTTTTCCAGTGCCCCCCGTCTTTGGTATCATCTCGCCGACGTAATTTGCTTCAAAATGGCACCCACTGACCCGGCGACGCACACACTAGAGTGGTTCGTGGTCGTCCCGCGGTCATATAATATACACGCATGCGTCTGTCGTCCCATACTCCTGACCTCCCGTCTAACCATTACAGAAAGAGAGAGAGAGAGAGAGAGAGAGAGCCTCGGAGAGCCGAGTGTATGCCAGTAGTCATCGTACATATAACTTGTCATAGTCAGTCTTAATTGCAACTATATAAATTATCAGAGTACTGAAACTCAACGCTGTTCGGCAGAATCTGATCCCTGTTTTCCTGTTGCACGCGCACGTTGAACTGATGCGCTGAACTGACTGACGTCTGTTTGAACAGCTCCCGGACCCCACACTAAAGCAGTGGATCTCGTTTGGCCTTTTTACCTTGATTCTGCCCTATTGGAATATGCTGGTCTTCGCCTGGTCCCTGCAACTCCCTTACGTCATACTGGCATCTTTGGTTGTGACGCTTGGCCTCATGACCTTCTACGACATCAGGTTCTTCGTCGATTTCGTCTGGTTGGCAAAGTGGAGGTATGTATCTCATGCTGAAACGGTCACTGCCTTCCGCAGAGTGGAGGTACGTATCTCATGCTGAAACGGTCACTGCCTTCCGCAAAGTGGAAGTACGTATCTCATGAAACGGTTACTGCCTTCCGCAAAGTGGAGGTACGTATCTCATGCTGAAATGTTCAGTGCTCTCAGCAAAGTGGAGGTACGTTCCTCATGCTGAAACGGTCAGTGCCCTTCGCTTACCGTGAAGCCGGCGACATGAATTCAATTCGTCAATGCTTTATTTTCTCATAAATGGGAAATTGGGAGCAATTGCAGCAATAATGTTTATAAAAAAAAAACTACAAACAGGGTTTCATAACCACGATTCATGCTGGAAATGCCTAATGAACTTTCTTACAACGGCAGACGTATGTGCCACACTGGACAATATTTGGGACAAGTGTCCTATACTTTTATTGTCAGCCAGGACATTTTGTCATACGATCATACTGATTTTCAAGGGATATGAAGCTCTGTACAACAATACGAGGTGAATAGAATTACGGCTCATAAGTTAAACAATGAGCAGATGAAATGGTGACGATGAATTACATAACGTATATCGCCTTGTAAGCCACACAAATTAACACATTTCCTTCGGCGCACGAGTGTCCAACGTTTTTGGCTCTTTTTTTCGGTTTTTACCTTGTGTTCGAAAATCAGGCAAGACGTGGGGTTCCTTGACGGCTCTTACTTCAGCAAACACGAATTTAATCAAATTGCAACACTCCCACCAAGCCAAATTTGAATAATGTATGGGGTTGTTGTTGTTGTTGTTGTTGGCTGTTCTTTTGTTGTTGTTGTTGTTGTTTGTTTGTTTGCTTGCTTGTGAGGCCATTGGTGCGCAACCCCAAACTTACTTGGTAGGAATTGAGTTGAATCGCCAAAACTGGTATGTGATCGGTTTTGCCGTACTTGGATTGGCCAAAACTATGCGCCATCATTCCAGCGTCATTGATAACTCGCAGATAACGTATATTTTGTCATTTAGGCCTAATCCCAGCCTTCTAAACTGTATGCACACTCAGTGAAGAATATCCTCAATTCTCTATCTGCTATTTTTTTCAGAAACTGGAAGCTGACCTTGCAGCCATACGTGCCAAAAGTCAAGGTCTTCGTTGGTCTTCTGTGTCTGTGGCCAGTCCTACCAACATTTTTCCTGGATTTTATCTTCTACACAGGCCTGTTTGTATTTCCATCCCTCGTGCTGCTTGGGGTGGCCGTTTATATTGTGCAACGAATGCGAGCGAACAACGAAGCTGGAAGACGATTTTATTGAACTCTTCGCTTTCCCGGCAGACTCGACGCCTGTAAACTAGGAAGTTTACAGTTTAAAGTTTAGGAAAGTACCAGTACTATAATAGTAGTACATGTCCTAAAACTACTCTACGACTACTATTATATTATTCACTATACTACTACTCTATTCACTATACTACTACTGCTGCTGCTACTACTACTGCTCAGGGGGAGCCGGGATAGCCGAATGGTAGAGCGTTGGACTTTCAATGCTCGGTTCGTGAGTTCGAATCCCGGCTGGGGCCAAATACTTGATTTGTGCTGGCCTTTTTCTCGTTGCCCCGCCTTTGATATCGCCCATGCATGGTGGAAAAGGACGTTAAACTCCTAAACACCCACCCACCCACTACTGCTCAGTTGGTCTAGTTCGCCCGCTAGAGGGTGCAAATGTATACCAGTCATGGGACTACTACTATAATTATTCACAATACTACTACTGCTACTGCTACTGCTCAGTTGGTATAGTTCGCCCGCTAGGGGGTGCAAATGTATACCAGTTATATGCAGGGGGAGCAAATGTACTCCAGCTTTCTACTCAGCGGGGCGATTGTATCCCGCCCTCAGTCAGTCCGGTCAATTCTCGCGATATTGCTATTGTCATCGAAAGGCTCGTTTCCGGAAAGCGAAACCCGCTGTTACAGAATACGACAGATACTACACAGGCACATAGATCCCAAGTTCTCCATCACTGAGATGGCTACATTCGTGTAATGCTTTCGTTTGAGTTATATTCATGAAACGAAGTCAGCTGTCACGTGACTTCACTGAGATAGTGAGACCCAAATCCAGGATACATCTGCACCTCGTCCCGCGCAGCCTTGCTGGTGCACATTTGCTCCTGGCCCTGCAAATGACTTTAAAAATCGGTAGGTCAGAAAAACGACTGTCCTATCTTTCACACAAAAACTCAAGAACTTTCTCCATCACAAAGAACAGTCCCATTTATAACGTGCAAACTTTAAAATTTAACAAGTTGGAATAAAGACAAATTTGCACCCCCTAACAGGCGAACTATACCTACTGATGACTGCCACTAGCCGACTTACGCTTTGGAACAGTTACACTGACTTGTGAGTGCTCCTGAACTGACTGGCGTTGCCGGCGGTCCGGCGAAAATTCAAATTCTCCCACTCAGCGGCGGTTAACTTACAAGTTACTAGTACTGATAACAGTGGCTGCAACACTAGCTGACTCCTGGGCCCGTATCAGTGTAATAGTCGAGGTTAGGGCTTTTTAGCCCTGGGTTAGAGTCTAATCTCAAACTAAACTAGCTCTAGGGTTAAATTTTCTGTTGTTTCAAGAAGCGAGCCCACTCCAGCAAGGTGCCTAAGCGGTTATAGAAGGAATTTTTTTCTTCCTTTCTTCGCTTCCTTTTTTTTATAGTTTAAGTTTGCTTTTGGGTTTCTTTTGTCGGGATGATGTCTTTGAGCCCCTGTCTCATTGGGCCCCCGTCTTATTAGGCCCCCGTTTCAGTGGGCCCCCGTCTCATTGGGCCCCCGTCTCTGTGGGCCCCCATTTTTCAGTTACCATGTAGAGACGTTTCTCAAGCTAAGAAACTTGTGTGAACCTGGCAGGTATGAAATGTGCAAGCTCCAGAAGGATGAATTTTGAGTGCATGATCCAAGCGACTCCCCTGTCATAAATTCCAATAGATACATGTATACACATACAAAGTAGGTACAAGATTATATTGTTTATTCTGTGTTTTTATTTTGAGGCAGAATAATCATACACAACTGAAAACACTTCCACTGTACATGTGAAACGAGAAAATCAAACATGATCATGCTGAGTTGCAAACTAGAAACAACTTTGGGACAGGAAGCGAGGTCTGTCACGGGTCTGTCTGTCCGTCCGTTATAACTAAAATATAATCTGATTTGCTAACTTCATGGAACATTCTTTAAATAATCCCCTTTGACTAAAAAACCAAACAAACATAATTTATGAATCAACATACCATAAACCTTTTTCCTTCAGTAGAAATAATAATGGAATGATACATTTTCACAGCTCAGATATCTTTGAAACTAGAAATTTCGGGTGAGACGGCCGACATACTAGATGGGGGCCCAATGAGATGGGGGCCCAATGAGATGGGGGCCCAATGAGTCGGGGGTCCAATGAGACGGGGGCCCAAAAAGACGGGGGCCCAATGACACGTTTTCTTATTTATTTTGCTACAAACAAAAGTGTGTGTGTGTGTGGGGGGGGGGGGGGGGGCAATGAGATGGGGGCCCAGTGAGATAGGGGCCCAATGAGACGGGGGCCCAATGAGACGGGGGCCCAAAGAGCAATCCCCCTTTTGTCCTAGTCTGGGTTAGGCCCGTAACCTCGACTTTTACATACGGGCCCTGGTGACTCGATATCAGTTCGTGTCGCGTGTGAGTACCCTTTTGTTGGCTCGGTGCCGCCAGCCTGTGAGATGCTGTCACTGTACAGGTGTCTAAGTCAGTGGTACATCAGTGTACGATCAGTGTCCGACATTGACACTACCAAAAGAGCTCTGGACGGTTCAGGTCAGTGTGAGCCGGCACGGAACTGATCAGTGCCGGACCGTCCTCAGTTTAAATCATCAGTGAGAAGACTATTGATTTTACGCGTTATTGTAATTGACACCTGATATTGATTTCAGTTCTGATGTTTATCAGACAATAAAGTTATGTTGAATTGAATCACTGAGTTGAATTGATCATAGTCCCACTGGCAGCGGATTCGTTGAATGTCGCGGTCAGCTGTAAACTGAAATCAGTGACTGAGTGTACTTTCGTGGATCTTTTTCGTTTGTTCAGTGTTATTGTTCAGTTGTGTGTTGTTTGGTTGTTTTTTTTGGTTTTTTTTAATCAATATGCAGTAATGGCAAATACTCACTGAGGCTATTGGACACCGGCACGGACGGATATGTGTGTGTGTGTGTGTGTGTGTGTGTGTGTGTGTGTGTGTGTGTGTGTGTGTGTGTGTGTGTGTGTGTGTGTTGGACTGATGCCGGCCACTGACATATTGAATATCAGTGTCAGTTGGACTGAGGCCGGCCGCGGCTGTTGAGTCAAATCATTATGACTGACACCGAGGCTCAGACGGTTAGTCGTGACTGGCGGACTGACGTGACAACTGAACAAGGCTCAGTACACACTTGACTCCGGCAGTTAAGATAAGATATGATGGACTGGGATAAGATAAGATAAATTTATTCGCTTCTTAATTACAAAGAAGAACCGACTTGATTTGGCTTGGTCCTCTTAATAAATCAGTACACAAACATGCCACGGAAATACAAAACCGACACTGATACATGTATACACTGATCACTGATTACACACTCACACACTCACGGACAGTCACTGGCTAACTGAAAACACAATTTAAGAAACAGACATTGCCTCACATTAACTATGTTGAACAGCACTAAGAGTAAACAATTAACAATTGAATTACACAAGTATACAGAAGTACGAAACAACTGATTGGGTCTACTGAGTAGTACCAAAGACATTACATTACCATGTCTTTGGTAGTACTGACTAGCCTGAGACAGCGTCAGTCCGCCACCCGGCCGACGGTGCCAGCAAAGCTGGCCGGCCGGCGGATCGCATACCGACACTCAGTCCGTGACAGGCTGGCAAAGATGACGCACTGAAGTACGGGTGTGTTGCAAGTCAGTACAACTTCAGTTCAAGTATTGCGGCGGATCCGCAGGGTGGCCGCGTCGGTGTCAGTCACGGTGTCGCACGGCCTACGGGACTGAGCCTGAGGCCGGTCTCAGTGCAGGCACCGACTTGAAACGTGAACACCGGCCGGGCAGCGGCCGTGGCTGCAGTGCCGACGGCCGGCCGTCAGCCGTGTCACTGAGTCCGAGTCAGTACCGGCACTCAGGGACGTAGGAACCACGGGGGCCCCGGCTGGGGGCCCAGGCCCCCGTTCGATTTTTGGAAGGGGGGCCCGAATATCTTTGGGCCCCCCCTTGCTTTTGATAAGAGTGAGAGGGGTGGTGGGTCCCCCCCCCCGCCCCCCTGCTCTGCTGTCGCAGGACACAATCCTTGGCAGTCAACACACACACACACACACACACACACACACACACACACACACACCAACCTCCCCCCCCCCCCTTCTTCACCCCGGCCGTATGGCTCACCCGACCAAGTTAGGGGTGGGCCCCCCTTCCTCTCAGCATCTTCCTACGGCGTCTGTGACTGACCGGGGCCGGACTGAGTTACACTTAAGACTAAGTAAAGTCAGCATTTACTGACATCTCCCTCCCCGTCCCCTCTCAGTTCCCCCATTTTCACCCTTGAAATAAGGGATCTGTCCTGCTTCTCAGTATCGGCAAAGACCGCAGATACGGTCTTTGGTATCGGCATTTTTTGGTCGATCATATGAGACACCGTGGTTACACAAACTTTACGGAAGCACCCGAAGGAGTTCGCGGAATCGACCAAGTTTCCGTGTCTACGCCTATTTACCCGAACATTACGAAAGAAAAGTGACAAGAAGGTGGATTGCTTTCGAGACTGTAGAAATCAGTGGATAGTCTCATGCCACAAAAAGAGAGGCTAGCGTTTTCCATCCTACCGTTTTATTGCAGCCGAGCTGATTTATTTCATACAAGGAAGCCGCCTTTGTATCAAATGCCGGTATCTAGACGAACAGACATGGCTGCCTTTTCTGGATAACGAATCGGAAGATATATGCACTTCCACGAACTTTCCTCCGGCTCTTTCTCTCAAGTACGATTTATGAACAGTTGCAAAGTGCATCATTTACCGTCTTTTTTGCTGTTGAGGAATGCGCTAAGCAGGATTCAGACCATTGTACCGGCAGAGCAAAACTCATCAGACAACAGATAGGCCTAATTAGTGGCTGGCTTATGTCTCCAACTCTTCAAGTTTGCCCACTGTGCAGACGCACTGTCCACTGCGGATAGCTTCCAGCATAAAGTGAAATAAAACAGATACTTACTTGTCATTTAAAACAGACAGTAAATGTACATGCAGTGCTGGCAAGACAGCCCGCACGCGTAGCTAATATTTCGGTTGGGATACAATTTGTAACCCTTGACTGATGATCAGTTGGTGACTTGACAGCCTGCTAGTAGATTTTGACAAGACTAGGTGTGAAACTAGTATAGACATCTGTCAACACTATTTCCTATGTGTTGTCTATGGGTAAAAGCTGTGTTCTAAGTAAGAAGAAAAAATCGAATTCTTGAAAATGCAAAAATTGGTGATACATGCATACATATTATCAAACAAACTGTTTCAGCTACTCCCTGAAGATGTGCGCACCATCTTTAATTTTTTTTTTAACATAAAAAGTGAGGCTGCAGATCATTTTTCTAACCTGAACTATTGTAATTAGACACTCTTATTGTCTTAGTTGCCTATGTAACATCAACTCAAAGAAGTACACTAGTGAAAGGCATTGTTTGAACTGAGCTTTAGGGAATTGAAGACAGAGTAAGGTGCGTGGATGCCACGACTTTAGAACACGGTGACATATTTTGGTGTGTCATTATCCCTTGTCATTGTTGTATTTTGTTCTAGATACTCTGCTCTACTATAGCAATGACTTTTGGTTCCTCTCAATGAACTGGAGACAGTCTCTACTTTCATTAGTTCCTCTCAATGAAAGTTCACTGCGAGGCTTGTAAAATGCGAACAGACACTCGGAAAATTGGCTTTAGACAGCAAGACAACTACAATCTTTCAGTTTATGATTGTTATTCAGAGTAAAGTCATCTTGCAGCATGTAAAATGTAATTTACTTTAATTGATGCTTTTCATTAGGGTGTTCCAGGAGGTGCAGAGAGTAGTGCAAAGGGACAGACAATCTTAGCTAAAATTTATATTTTTGCTGCCTTCACTGGCAAGGTTATGTTGGCCATTATTTCTTTCCTTAGTTGTCATAACCGGGGATATAGCAAGCTTCCTTTTGTTGTGCACTTTGTTTAGTATGTCACATTAGCCAGCTGATAAAAAAATTGGGTAATTGCTAGTGGGGATTTTTTTTCCCTCAGGAATACCAGTGCAGAACATCTTTTGATGGATGATACAGTGGTGAAAATGGATGGAGAAGGTAGCAACAACTCCACAGCATCATCATCCTCTGCTATAAAGCAGGAAGCTGATTCAGATTTCCAGGGACTTCAAGTCCACTTTGAACAGCAGTCTGCCCCTTCAAGACCAAAAGAAGATAATTTTCCAAAGCCAAAGGTTTGTGTGTTTGCATTTTTTTGTTTAATGCTACATTATTATTACATTATTACATTACATTACATTTGCATTATTGATTTGTGATCACTGTTATGTTAATGATGTTCTTTGATGACTGTCTAACCACAATAGCAACAGCTGTTGTTGTTGTTTTTTAAAAACATCATTTAAAATTTCAGAAAGCTCGACTGATGGGTGCAGTAACAGACCAAGTAATCAAGCCAGTAAAGTGGGACAAAAGGATGAAACTGACTATCACCAAAGACTTCAGACAGGAGGTACTAAATGGTTGCTCATTAAATCTAAAGCTCACTGCACCAGTTGCAGCTATCTCATTATTCTTAGTGCCACCTTAATCAAGAAAATACCCTTTTGGTACTCCAGTCATCTGCATGAATGATCTCATTCTAGGGATGATACAGATTTGTGAGGGTAAAGTTCAAAGCAACTGTGATCTAAATCACACAAAAAATGTTGCTGTCTGGAGATACTATTGTCTGTCCAAACTAAGTCTGTAAAACGAATGTGTGTTTTTGTTTTTAGAAGTTGTCAACTTTTGTTTTTGTTGCATACAGAAAAACAAAATGCTTCTCTTCAAAGACGAACGACCAGCCCAGCGGATGTACACATGTGACATTTGTGAGCAGTCATTCATGCAGGCGGACGATTGCATAGATCACATGAAGACCCACACAAAGAGGAAGATACACAAGTGTGATGTAGAATCATGTACCAAGTCTTTCACTCGTGAAGAAGAGCTGGTGGAGCATAAAAAGCAAAACCATGGCAATGATTCTTTACATGTCTGCAAGGAGTGTCATGCCTCATTTCCCAAGAGCAGCAGCTTGAAGAGACATATGAAGGCCCATTCGGAGACCAAGAAAAAGCTTGCGTGTGAGTTCTGCTACAAAAATTTTCCTCGCACAGGTGACCTAATGCGGCACCGTCGCATACATACAGGTCAGGCTGTTTCTGCTGCACCTGTAATGTGTATAATGGTAGTACTGATGTAATGCTTCCTGAATACGAGCAGACCTGTGAAAAACTTTGTTGAGGTTCATCTGAATTCAGGTGAATGGGTTAGTTTCAGCCCGTGGAAGTTTCCCTTTGAATAGTTAAAGTTAGGGCTTGAAATACGGGGGTGCCTGGGTTCACATGCGTGCTTGTCTTGATCTAGGCACTCGACTGTTTTTGCCAAGTGTGCTCAGAGTGCACATTTTGATTTCAGTCTCATGTTTTCCTTACTAAATGTTTTTCCCCTGACATGACAGCCGATGTTTTTTCTTTGTGGACAAACTGGCTTTAGACTGAAAGGGTTCACAGTCCCTCTTGGCTGTACGAAATTCAAGAAAAAAATTTAAAAAGGGTAGCGCTTGTCAGGATTTGCAAGGCAGATCTTGCTTCAGTACCTGCAGTTGGCATGCAGCATTACTCGGCACAGTCAAATGCTGTGTTATGTGAAATTAGTGTTCACCTTTCACTCAACTCATGCACCCTACATTTTCCCCTAATCATCCCTTTGCTTTATATAAATGTAATTAAAATTTACCCCTGGTTATATAAACTTCATGTGTGCTTCTTGATAGAGGTCACAGTGTGTTACCTTTAAACAAACAGTTGGTCTGCATACAACATGTAATGTCACGTGTTGTGGAGCAGATAAGCGAGAACATCTTTACTTCATAACTAGCTTCTCATGCATTTGCACACAGCCTGACATGCTTCTTGTTGTTTTCAGGTGAAAAACCATTCACCTGCAAGGTGTGCCAGCTGTCATTTTCACAGGCCAGTTGCCTAGCTGTGCACAAGCGAACCCACACTGGAGAACGCCCTCATAAGTGTGACACCTGCAACTCCACCTTCAGCGAGCTGGGCACCCTCAAGCGACACCAGCGCACACACAGCAACGAGCGTCCTTACGTTTGTGAGGATTGTGGAAAAGCGTTCAAGTTGCCAAATCATCTGGTAGAACACCGTCGTCTACACACAGGGGAGCGGCCTTTCGTTTGCGAGTTCTGTGGAGCAGGATTTGCACAGTCCAACGGTCTCAAGTCACACGCCAAGCAGCATGCCCTAGACCGCCCTAATCAGTGTGAAGTTTGCCACAAGGTTTGTAAAACTGTCCATTGCTGTAACGGTTCCAGATTCATCAAGTGATCGTTCGGTGGTAATCAGTGAATGCATACTAACCATAACAGACACACAGAGGCTGTCTTGGTGAGTCAAAGAAACTAGTGACATGATCACTGCGCCCATCATCCAGATTGCCAGTTCATAACTGTAGGCCTTAAAAATGATTAAAGTGGTTTCTTCCAATACAGATTCTTCCTTAGTCCAAATATACCAACTAGCTTTTGGTGAAAAATGCTGTCTAAATTTGCGTCTGTCTTCTAATTACACTTTTTTTCAAGCCTTAATGACTTGAGTTGCTTACTTAATGTACATGTGTACATTTTCTCACAGGCATTCTCGGACCCCAAGTTCCTGGACATGCACATGCGTGTTCATCGTGGTGAGCGACCATATCAGTGTGATCAGTGTGACCGAAAATTCCGCACTGCCTGCAACTTAGGGGCCCACAGGAAACTAAAGCATGACATGGCCAACCGCAGCGGAGAAAAAGTGTTCACTTGTGATGAATGTGGAGCTGGTTTTTCACAAGCTTGCAACCTAGGCATTCACAAGAAAAAGAAACACTCAAACTCAGGGCCTCCATCCGGGGAGAAAAACTTTGTCTGCAACATCTGTGATGCTAGGTTTTCTGAAGCCTGCAACCTTGGGGCACACAAGAAGATCAAACACACTGAGGAGTCAGAAATTGGCCAGACAGTGTTTGAATGTAACATTTGCAGTGCCAAATTCTACCGTGAATGCAACTTGGCAGGGCACAAGCGTAGGAAGCACAATGACGATGGAGGTCAAGGCAGCCTTGTGGTGCCAGTACAACAGTTCACCTGTACCTTCTGTAACGCTAGATTTTCTTCCATGGAGAATTTACAAGCCCACCAGCATAAAATGCACTTTGCTGTCACTTCTGCTCCATGCCACATCTGCAGCATAGTGTTGCCAGACATGACGTCCCTGATGAAGCATCTGGAAAATCACACTGCTGAGAGGTTTCTTCAAGAGTACGACATGTTATCTGCCCAGAATTGACAGTGTTATAACAGTTTCCTTGGCATTTCTATTCAGCAATGTTTACAAAAGAGTGCATTTGTGCGCAGTGCACAAAATGATCCTTGTTTTTTGTGATGTAGCAGGGAGCTAGGTTAGCATATAGGTAACTGTTGACGCACGCCATTCCAGGCACAGCTTGCAAAACTACCATGATTTGCAGTAGTTTTGATGCCATGACTTTTATTTGCTCTCAGTGCAATAATATATATGCATTTGGAATGTAAAATACAAGTAAACTAAACAACTTTCACTATGAAGCAATCATTAATCAATTGAAAACCTGACATATGACAAACTATTTTTTGGACTGCAGACGATATGCATTTATGCGTGTGATTTGGTTTGGAGAAGGAATGGAACATGAAACAGAAAATATGACTGCCATTTACCCCTGAAAGAATAAGATAGCTACTTTTGTTTCACCGCTACAGCTAACAGACTGGTTGATGAAGTAGCCTGGATAGGATCGACACACCTCTGGTGGAAAGTGCAAGGCCTCTGCAGGAGAAGTAACTACACGTACACACTGTAGTATCTTGTGGTTTACAGTCACTCAGCGGAGGAATGCAGGGCGACCTGTGTCAGAGAGGAGAGAAGGATGCTTGTATGGATGACGAGTCAGTGTTGGAGGTTAGGTAGGTAAAGCTGTTGAATCAGGAATTGCTGCCAGAGTTTTGCAAGTGGTCTCACCTCTTTTAGTGTGACATTTCCCCAGCGCCTAACTTGCTCTTAGTATAAGCCAGTCTTTTGCAAATTTAACCATTTCCTGCTACGGGTACCTTCATTAATTCCTGGTAGTTCTTTTTTGTAGTCAGAGATATAGAAGAGACTCTGGTATTTTACTGACCAGTATAATTATATAATTGCTGGTTATTGATATTCATGCTTTCAAGGTAAAATTTCATACCAGTTTCATAGCGGGTAAACAGTAACTTAAATATTGCACTAGATGTAAAACTGCAAACCCATACATCGGTCATGTCATCAGTTACCATTTTCTGAACATCTTTATACGTCTACTGTCATTTGGTAAAATGGCCTAAGCATGATGGATTTGATAAGTACGTTTGTTTAATGAAAAAAAGGGACATTGACTTTACCCAGAAACCCTGTCCAGAGGTATTTCATAGAATCGCATTAAAACTCAACTTGACATGCAAGGAAATGGTGTCTAGTACAGTAGGAAAGTCTTGACAGTAGTGGGACCATTTTGATGCTAGACATACATGTTTGCCTGTGTATTGTGTAGTCTAGTCCTGTTCAGTGGCATATGTGCACTTAGGTGAATAGGTCTGATGAGTGTTCTGGTGAAATGTTATGTGTTGTGGATATCATCATTTTGTATTATTCCCGGCCTTCTGATTTTTGTGAAATGAATGCTGAGATAGTACATGTACCGTGATTTGATGATTCAAACAGTAAGCCTTGACTGGACTAGATTTATCATGAGTATGAACAGGAGAGAGAAGGACTTTGTTACTGTGCATTCCAGTAGTGATTGCTGTACTGATCTACATCATATGAAGAAACGTTTTGGTTCAGTGGTTTTGTTGCACTTCACAGTCACACATTGCAGCTTTTGACAATCAACAGATACATTGGAGTTTTTTACTGGTTTTTTGTTGTTGGTTTTTTTTTTTAAAGGAACCATTGCTACCATTACAAGGCTTCATATAGGGAGAATTCTGTTTTGGAACAGTTGTGCTTGTGACAGCACCTGTCCGCCCAAAATAGCCTATCTTAGAGATTAGTCCGGCTCCAAATGAAACACACTGACATTTGATGACTGTGCAAACAAGGAAAACTTAACACGACATCCACTGTGTTTGTCAATTGTCGTACACATGTATGTGACACTGTCACTGGCTACTGCGAGTTGGCTCCAATCAGCTGAACGTAAGCCTGTCTGTGCATGTATTTGTGTATGTGTCTTAGCAGCTCAGAATGATCTTTGACCTTAAAAATGGCAGAAGTGTTTTTGTTTAAGCGCCAGTATCTTGAAAGGTATGGAGAGCGAAGGTGGAAGTCGAAAGTGGCTTGAATTGAGATGCATTTCATAGATGCTGGGTTTAGGCGGTCTGTTTTCGTCATTAAGTGTAATAGTTCAATACAACAAAGATATCTTGAATTACAAAATTCTTCCTGTAATAAGGCTGATTGACCAAGACTTGTTGCAATGTCTTGTATGTCTGTACCATGTACATTAAGTATCAAGAGGACTTCTTTTTCTTTTTTCTTTTTTTTAATCCACGAGCAGTTTTTCTTATATTATGTACTTTTGTACAAATGCAGACGTGTTTATGGCTGCAGGCATCAGCATATTGATCATAAGTAATGACAGTTGTATTCAGCACAGCAATATGTAGCAGTCTTCCTACATATGGTTCCGTTTCTTTGCAGCTGTCTGCTGATACATTATGCCAATGGTTTACTGAGTTATCATACCCTTTGTATTACACTCAGTACACCACACTGAATACCCTTTGATCGTACAATACAGCTGTCTGTGGCAGCTCAGCGGTGTTGAGCACATGCACAAATACGCAGTTGTGTGATGATTTCATTTGTTACATGTATGTTTGTGATCTACCAGTCATTTGTAACAGTGTCATCAGGTTGACTATAAATAATGTACGTGTACATGTACAAGTATACAGTGATGTTTATACATGTACATTAATTTATGAATTACCCTGCTGTAGTTTGTGGATCTGTGTGTGGGAGGATAAATAGGCTGAAACCATTCACACCTCCTCCTTGCTTTTATTTGTGGATACACTTTACTATCCACCTGTCTGTACTTTGACTAACTGTATCAGCAATGGCTCCCTTGGTACTATTAATATTATTTGTCGGACGTACTGTTTCTTCAGACAAGAGACTAATTTAAGTTTTTTTGTTTGTTTTGTTTTGGGTTTTTTTGTTTTGTTTATAAAACTGGAGTTTTGAGTCAGACTGCTAGTTACATAAGATTTTGTTGATTCCCCCCCCCCCCCCCCCTCCCCCGTGAGCATTCAGCTGACCACTCATGATCTGGAAATATTATCTCATGAAAATTTGAGATCTGATTGTACAGTTGTGTGTGCTCTGTGATTCTTTATCAATGTTGATTTTACCTCTGTCAGAAATGAAATTCAGAAGGGCAAAATACAATTGGTGATTATATTTTGACGTCGTACATGATTGAAGCCACTGTTACATATTTATTGTACAGTGTTTTTTATTTTAATTCCTATGGTACTGCTGTTTGTAAGGTACTCTGTATTTACTTCAGTTGTGTGTGGTAAATTTTGTCCCTTACTGTATTCACACAGCATTTATGTTGTAGCTCTGGTATCTGTGAAGCTGAAATGGTCACTCATGGTACTTTTGGGACAAAGTACCGAAGTCAAGCACAATGTCTCCAACCACTGTGCGCCTCAGTTACCCTGACCCAGATCACGTTTCTACTGTTTTGAAGTAAAACCCATCTAACACTGAACTGGGGCGGTCAGTGGTCTAGTGGTTAAGAGACTTGTCACCAGTGCGAGAGGTGGGGGGTTCGAGTCCCACTTGGGGCAAAGAATTTTTCCTTCTCGTATGTGGCACTGTTCATTCGGGCCGATCGTCGGGGGTTCTCTCCGGGTACTCCGGCTTCCTCCCCCTCTGCTTTGGAAATGTTCAGCCCACCAAATTTGAAATATAAATGCAATTCTAAATTCCGAAATTTAAATAGCTGAGCTGACCCTTCGCACCATGTGTTTGTAATGTGTTTATGTCCAGTGTGAGAGAATGCGTGTGATTCACGTGAGCGTGCATGTTGGGTTCAGTTCACGGCGCTTTGAGCCAATTCACGAAATTGGTAAAGCGCCTGTACAACACTCATTATTATTATTATTAACTGCATGCAATACAAAGTATCCTGACCCTAAACCGTAGCCCATTTCCTTACCTAGTCTATAGTTAGTCTAAATGTGAAATATTTTGGGTACATTTGAAGTCGGTGTACCTTTAGTACATTCAGGTTGGAAACAATATACCAAGAAGTCCATTGTCCCAAAAATGTGATGACCATTTCAGCATTAGCAAAAAGAAGTACATCATAATGTAACTATGGTGTAATCATGTACTAATAAAATCATGAATGACTTTTGTGTGTTTTGCCTTTTCATGTGATTCAGATGTTGTGGTGCAAACTATACGAAGTCATTTTCAAAATTCCTCCCCCCCCCCCCCCCCCACAACCATACTAAGCAAACAACTTTACACACAGCAAGATCCACCACAGAAAACACCTGTTCCTGCTAAATCTAATACTGTCACTGTTAATAATAAATGTCTATGGGCTTTGTGTGTGTTTCACGTTGTTTTTAACACTTCTACACAAAACCAGTGTCCTTAAAAGAACTTGATGCAGTCTCCCAGTGTTGTTACCACACATGAATTGGACAGGTGAAATTTTTCATTTACCAACTCATAGGTGCCTTTATAAACGCCTGCTTGAACACCTCCCTCCACCCTCCCCCTCTCCACACACACCCCTTATGTACGTACACGGCTTATAGGTACACTTCGCTTGTGTGGGCGTGCCGTCTTTGTGTCCGCGGTGACGCATCTGATTCACTGGCTTTGTTTTCCCACAAGCCTTTTCGCTATCGTGGCAGGAAGTTTGAAGATGGCGTCCACCCTTGCCTGGTCTTTCATAGCGGCCAATCTACTGCTGCTCCTGGTTCAAGTTCTGGCCGGGTTTGTATGATGAAAATTTAGGAGACATATCTGCTCCATCTACTCTTTGGAAAACATTCCAATTTTAGGAACATATTCCATTTGATCGTCGGCTTTCAGACGAAAGGGCCCGGCTGATTCGTAGCAGACAACATTCGGCATGATTTTCGGCGTGGACTGTCGTCATTGGTTAATCGTGCATGAACGGCATGGATAGCGCACTTAAAGCCCAGTAAAAGCATGGGTGTCTTTGTGTTGATATATTTTTACGAACAGAAAAGACAGGGTTTCTTGACAGAAAGCCATAGCATGGTTCACTTCAATTCAAAGAGCGATCACGGCGCACTTGATGCATTGACACGGCTGAACGCACTGAAGGAACACGATGACGGCCAACCGGCTTTAGTGCAGCCTGAAAATACAACCGTCCCCAAAGTTACGTCCCAGATCCAAACGAACTTTTAAATAGTTCCATTTGAAGCAGCATTCCATGCTGTTGGATATAACTAATAAAACTTTAATAATAGTACTCCTCAAAGTTTAGGCCAGAGAAAAAGTTGGGAGTCATTTTCAGTGTGTTCCAAATCCAATATGCCCTGTCTCACCCACAGGTTTTTTGGTGTGTGTGTGTGTGTGTGTTTTTTGGTTTTTTTTTTCAAAGCGAAGAGGAGGAATCAATGAAAACAAAGCTGTAAATGATGGCTGTGAAAAACTTTAATCAGGTATTGTATTTATGGGGATATAAATAAATTCAAAGACTTTGTTTTATATCAAGCTTGATGCCTTGCCAGGTGTTGTCGGATCAGTACAGATCTATAGAAGAGCGATGGCATGTTCAGGCAGGGAATCCTTAATGTATACATCTCACACAAACATGCAAGCATGTTTTCAGGAGGAGGCATCACATTTGTTTTAAATTCTTTTTTGTTCTTTATTCAACTTTTCAGGCGGGACTTTTATAAGATCCTTGGAGTGCCAAGAAATGCAGACCTAAAACAGATCAAACGAGCATACAGAAAGCTCGCCAAAGAACATCATCCTGACAAGAACAGAGATGATCCAGAGGCTGAAGAAAGGTTCCAGGATTTAGGAGCTGCATATGAGGTCAGTCATGGTTTGTGGCAGTGAATATATATATATATTATATACCGACTACAGTTTTATTTGTTCAGGTTTGGATCTTACAGACTTGTTTTCTGGTCAAACATAAGAATATACACCTGCTTTGGTAACTTCGAGCAACAACCTACCTCACACACCATCCCATCCCACTACAGCCCTTACAATAATTTTATAGCAGTCTGAGCAACAGTTAGTGTTACGGATTGCAGTAGGGTCTGCTGTACAGGTTCTTTTATCATGGGTGCTATAAATGTATAAATTTACATTAAATATTCATTGCACGGCACAAGCAAATCCATAGAAACGGTTCAGTAGAGTGTAAATCTGAGTATCAATACTGTATCATGAAATACGATATGCCAGCTGTTGCTTTCCATCCTTTGAACATATACAATCTCTAATTAATGTGTTTGCCAGATGTTTAGATCCAGTTTCATTTGATACCTTGCATATTTACAGATAGAGCATTGATATACATTATCATGTAGTTCCAAATACAGTCAAACCTGTGTAAGGCGGTCACCCAAGCGACTGGGTCAAACTGACCACCTTAGACAGGGTGACCGGGTTATCCAGGGTGTCATGTCAACAGCTAGTGTGTCAGGGGATCCTCTGGGGTGACCAGGTTAGACAGTGGTTTGGCTTATACAGGTGACCGCCTTGGCAGGTTCGACTGTATTACCAGTGTTTCCAATAGCTTTCACACCAAAGGGTCCCAATGACCCTCTTTTAGAATTTCAGGGGGTCCTTTCACAGTTTCTGAGAATCCCTCAGTTGTGTGTTTGTATGTTTTCTTTCTGACCCCTCAGTCCCACTGCTGCTGTCTCTGGCAGTGGGTTCACATCTTCTGTCACAGTTTGACTTGCTGGTCTCTTCTGGCTGGTCGTCGAGTCAGAATCATCATTAGTCACCACTACTTGCGCAACTATTCTGTCATCAACTCTGAGCGAAGATCGTTTGAATGGGCAGGGCAGTACCATGTAGTACCAGACCCAGGGACTCAGTGACTTATTTTTCTGCACTGTTTTTGGATTGCTGTATGTATTTTACGCACTTTATTACTTTAAACGCACACTCTGAAAAACAGTTGTATATTTACAGGTGTTGTCAGATGAAGAAAAACGCAAAGTCTATGATCGCAATGGTGAGGAGGGACTGAAACAGGGAGACATGGGAGGTGATCCCTTCTCCAGGTGAGTCATACCTTTTTTTTGCACAATTTGTAATTTGTAATGGTGAACCAGGTGACCTCAGGTTCAACATGAGACAAGACAAGTGAATGGTCCAGTGATACCAATTTGTAGTGGTAGATCTGAACTTTCAAACCCTTAGAAAATAACCATTATGGTTGAGATATTTGGGGGGGGGGGGGGGGGGAACAAACTCAGATGTATTTTTTACTCTGTTTCTATTACCCCTGCATTTGACGCTATCCGAAGTCTTACTGGATTGTGTGATTTGTTTTAAAGTTTAAATATTGTGAAATATTAGCAAAGACCCAGGGGATGTCACTGGAGCTTGAAACCTATAGGACAGATGTCCTGGAAGGTGGCAGATGAATAGGACATTTGTCCTGAATTGGAACGAAACAATAGGACATTCTGGCGCGCAACAATCATTGTAAAACAGGAACCACATAAACACAGGTCAGAGTTAAACTCTTTGCCTCATTGTGTCCTTCATACATGTGAGTAGTGTGGAAGACACTGAGGAAAAGGGGATTTATTGACTAGTAAGACCATAATAAACTTATTGGCAAAGAAAAGTGAAAAAAAAAATTATTAACTCATTTCAGGTAATACTGTCAGTGTCATCAAAGATTCAAATGTTCGACAGAAACGCAATCGGACATATGACCTCCTCTTGAAATAAACAATCGGACATCTGTCCTGCTGGACAGTTTTTTCATCGGACATTTGGCCAAGTCTATCGGTCATAGTCCTGTGTCTGGGCACCAGTGACATCCCTGAAGACCTTGGAATCAGAAAGACGCGTCACTCCTGCCCTCGTAAGAGACATACAGCGGGACAACGCGAAGAGTTGCCTGCCCGCATTAGCGCGCATCCTAGATCTGGCCCCTATAGTGACAGCATGGCGGAAAGTGGAAAGCGATCACAAAAGCCGGGCTTGCAATTGTGTTCTGCGCCGAATTGTTCAAATAACAAACAAATATAAACGGGGAAATACTTCTTTTGGTATTCCTGTTGAAAAACAACCATTTTTTCCCCCGCTTTCTTGTTAAAAAAGAAAAAGAAAAAAAAAGACCTCAAGTGGTACGTGTGCATGCAGTGTAAACAAACAGTAAACACACGCGGCTGACGCAGATACAGCGTAATTTTTTTTTTCGGACAACTTTACAAATCACGGTGACTTAAACTGTGCTAGCGGCTAGCTGCATCTAACACACACACACACACACAGAGTTGTCACTCATACGGCGGCAGGTACGTTCATCGGCACTTTTTCCAGTTCACATACTGTTGGGGGGAAATCTGTAGGTATGTACAGAACTCTTTTCTAAAAAATCAAGAGGTTTGCATGCAGTGTAAACAAACAGCAGTAAACACACGTGGCAGGCGCAGACATCAGGTTTTGGTGTTGTTTTTGTTGTTTTGTTGGTGGTGGTGTATTATTTTTAACTTTACAAATAACGTTGACTTGACCTGTGCTAGCGGCAAGTTGCACTGATCCACACACACACACACACACACAAACACACACAGAACAAAATCATCCGGCTGAACTTCATTCTATCCATTGTAAAACCATATCACAGATTCTGCTGGATCGTCGGTCGCAGATATGATTAATGCTGAGAGCAGGAAGTATTCAGCGGATGCGTCCGGGCCATCTTTGGATCTCTCGCACAGCTATTCGATCTTTCTGTGTTCCGTACTAGTTTTCCTTGAACACTGACATCGAACGGAATGCACTACGTAGCCTACGTACAGCAGTGAAAGCCAAACTAGATCTTTTGTTCGTTCTCCGGAACTTTGAAAATACTTATGTTTTCCATAGGCCTAAAACACATGCGAAATATATGGGGAAGACCACCTGTCAGTCGCTGATATCTTCGTTTTTGTTTATTTCGTTAAGATGTTTTACGGCGGCTAGTGTAGGGTTGGGTCAAACAAACAGAGACTTTTTACAAGCATACGGATTCTGTACTAAATTTATGCCAGTCACATGTCGTGGATGCGGCGATTTTGGTTTTCACGTGTGATGCTGTGTGTTAGGTTTGGGAGAAAACATAATCTTGGCTCCAGCTTCGATACCGATCTTGGCTCCAACTTCGATATCGTAGGCATACCTACCTCTTTTTTTCAAGGGGGAAATCTAAAGAAAGGTTTTCCCATTCCTGGTGTTCGCTTCTGACAGCAATTCGGCGCTGCACACCATTGCACGCCCGAATATTTGCGTGGTTTCTGGTTTTCTGCCATACTGCCATTACTGCGTATATCTGCGGGATGCGTGTTAATGCGCGCAGACAACTCTTACGCATTGTCCCTCAAAGGGAGGTAAGTGAACTATCTTTATGTTTCCAAGATCTTTGATATTAGTACAACTACACACCATCCTATTTTTCAGAAACTCATTCACATGGCAGCTGACTTCCGAAACAGACTCGACAGGGCGTTTTGTAGACATACTGTGTGCTCTTGTTTCAGTTTCTTTGGCGACTTTGGATTTAACTTTGGGTTTGGTGGTGGACGAGATCGTGACAATGATGTGCAGCGTGGTGGGGATGTCATCATGGATCTTGATGTCACTTTGGAGGAACTCTACAATGGAGACTTTGTTGAGGTGAGAATCATGCTGTAATGCAGTGCTCTTAACCCAAGGTTTCTTGGCTCATTGCAGGAGAAGTGCCATTTGTTTCATTCATATGTTCAGATGGAAAAGAATATCATGCTGGTACTTGTATCTGAGGTGTGAGGATGTCACATGCTGCACAGGAAGATAAATTTTTGCTTTGAATGGAAGTACATGTATCACAGCACTCTCTGGGGTACAGAGTCTTTCAGTGGAAAGTACCTCTGTGCACGGTGGGGAAATGGCGCTCACTGCGCTACCGTGACGGGACTAACTTGTGTCGGTGCTCTCAAACACAAGGTCGCGCACTATGTCATCCTTGACCAGCTTTGAACCCAGAGGGATCCTCAATGGCGCAAGTGATGGCAGGCTGTCTTCAGAGTGAAAGTAGGCGTGTTTCTGAATCAGAGACATACATAACATGTCTCTGTCTGAATGGACAGATCTATATTACATTCTGTCCTAGAGCACGGGTGTGTATGCTTTTGTAATCGTCTCTTATTCCACCACAAGGCAGGTACGTGATCGTCTGCACCGTGCAATAATACTTGCCTGTAGAGTGCAACACCTTGGCCTGTCAGAGTGCAACCCCCTTGCCGTTTACTCACATCCTGTTGGATCAGTGTACCACGTAAACAGTGCCATCAAAGCGCAACAATAATTGTCCGCTGGCAAAGATTTTGCCCAAACCAAAAGTGGTCGGATATTCAAGACCTGTTTCAAATCGAATCATATGACACACAAGTCTTCGCTTTTCTAAAAAAATTTCGCCATTTTTGAAAATGGCGCTGGCTGTAAGCAGTCACATTTTCACGCCCCGCCGAAAAGGGACTGCACTCTGGAGTCTAGTATCACAGGTGTGAGAGTCAGTGTCATATGCTGCACAGGAAGACAAAATTTCGCTTTGAATGGAAGTACTTAAAGTTGAATGTCTTTCACAGATAACCGTGACTATATGTGCCTTGCCTGGAGAACCCACGTAGTTTAGATCCAGCCTTTTGTATACTTGTAGTTAAGTTTCTAACGGCATCTTACGTGTGGCAGTACCCAGTATGAACTCTGCTGTTTGGTGGATTGTGCATTTGTACTCTGAAGACATGATGTACGAAAGCTTTTGACTCTCTGCAGGTGCTGCGTTACAAGCCTGTGGCCAAGCCAGCTAAAGGCAAGAGGAAATGCAACTGCCGCATGGAGACAGTGACGCAGCAGCTGGGCCCAGGTCGCTTCCAAATGTCCCAGCAACAAGTCTGTGACGAGTGCCCAAACATCAAGTGAGTTGCTTTCTTTCACATTAAGAGTTTGAGTGTACACTTTGCAAGACTTTTCTGTCCTTTTCAAAGACTATGCCGCACTGCAGTGAGATAGACTGGAGCTTTGTAACTGACAATAAATGTATTTAAAAATACACTGGAGTTTTGCACATAAAGTAGGACTTGGTAGTGGCAGTCTTTCGCCCGTTTCACTCCCCAGCTCTGCAGGGCATTAGGTGTGTCACACGAGATGGAATTGTGTGAGTAGAGGAGAAGAGTACCATACCATATCATGTTCTGCCATTGCCCTGAGAAACGTACCCTTTTCTTTTTCAGATTTGTTCCAGAGGAAAAGGTGTTAGAGGTGGAAATAGAGCCAGGAATGCGCGATGGACAAGAATATCCATTTGTAGCGGAAGGTAGGGACAGAGGGGGAAACTAAAACTTCGCACACATCGTCTCTCTCTCACACACACACACACACACACACACACACACTGTGTACTGATACAAACATTTAACTGATTTACTGTTAAAATGTGTCTTACAAGTTCACTCAGTTTATGAATTACAGACACATGTATAGGTGAGTTTAAAAACGTAACAGGCAAAATTTAGTGACCATTTTTAAATGTGTTTCTGTTGCAGGGGAACCTCATATTGATGGTGAACCTGGTGACCTCAGGTTCATAATAAGACAAGTCAAGTAAGTGATCTAGAACTTTCCGGTAATTTCCCACTAATACCCATGCTTTAACTCTTAAGCGTTCATTCACCTTAACAATAACATTGTACGCATATGTGTAATGGTCTATCTCAGTATCATTGCCAAATGGAAATCATTAAGATTTGTATATATCTTTCAGTATTTGTCTGTTTGGTAATTTTATTTTATTTTTTCTTTTGTTTGGGTTGAAGTGTTTCTTACCAAACTTCTTCATGTATTTTCAGACATGCTAGATTCGAGAGGAAAGGGGATGACCTGTACACAAACGTTACAGTGTCGTTGCAAGACGCGTTATCAGGATTTGAAATGGATATAGTTCATTTAGATGGACACAAAGTAAGTGTTATTGTTAATAAATATGCTATTATCTCTGTCCGAGAGCTGTTACTTTCTCATAAAATTAACATTTTAGAAATCAAAGCCTTTAGCTCGAAACACACTCAGCACAGTGTTGTTAGCTATGCGTAACAACAGAACATTCAAGGGATGACAGGGTCTGCTTCCCACGTGGTGTGTTAGTAGTAGGAACATGCATGATGATCCATGCATTAACATTCAAAACCTTGAATCGTTTTGATACTACTGTATCCACCACAACTTCAGTGCAATGTGGTTTTGTGTGCATGACATTGTACTGAAAACTCAGTATACTGGAAATAACCCATATAAAACTGTTGCAGTCTTGATAGTTCCAATGCATTAATGTTGTTTCTTCTTAAATGCATATGCTGTAGTCACAATGTGTGTTGACAGGTACATATAGTACGTGACAAAATCACCTGGCCTGGAGCCCGGATGCGAAAGTCCAATGAGGGCATGCCTAACTATGAAAACAACAATGTGAAAGGATCACTTTTCATCACCTTTGACATTGACTTTCCAAAGGGGTCTTTCACTGAGGAAGAAAAAGAGGGTAGGTTTATATTGTCCTTCACTATGTCCTTTTTGTTATTTTTCGTTCCATGCATAGCGTTTCATTTGCTCAGATTGCGTTTATAATGAGTACCTGTTGCATTAACTATTGCAAAAAAGTAAGGACAGAAAGCTGAATGGTCCAATGATTATATTTTGCCACATGGGATGGTCAGTGGTCTAGTGGTTAACAGACATGTCACCAATTCAAGAGGTCAGGGGTTCGAGTCCCACTCGGGGCAAAGAATTTTTCTTTCTCATACGTGGCACTGTTCATTCGGGCCGGTCGTCGGGGGGTCTTTCTGGGTACTCCGGCTTCCTCCCCCTCTGCTTTGGAAATGTTCAGCCCACTAAAGTTGAAAAATACATGCAATTCTAAATTCCATAATTTAAATAGCTGAGCTGACCCTTCGCACCACCTGATTGTAATGTGTTTATGTCCAGTGTGTCAGAGAATGCGTGTGATTCACTTGAGCATGCGTGTTGGGTTCAGTTCGTGGTGCTTTGAGCTGATTCATAAAATTGGGTAAAGCGCCTATACAATACTCATTATTATTATTATGAAATGCAGAAAAAGGAGTTACACCAGTAGTATTTAGGGGTTACAATTTGTACTCAAGCTCAGTCTTCAGCTTCCTGCAAAGGGACAGAACTTGTTTTCCTCTGGCATGATGGAAAAAGGCTTCACTGTCCCTTAGCTCACATACTGATACACCATACAGGACCAAGAATAAATTCTTACAGTAAGTCTGTGAGGTAAACAGGCTTCATGATCTTGAAGAGTCCATGGTGATAACCTGTTACAATGATCGTACAATCAGACAACACAGGGGTGAATGGTGGTCTAACAGGTAGCATGTCATACTTAGCAGGTGCTCTACTGAACAGCCATCACCGCCATCATGGCGATGAATCGTGGGTTCAGTCTCAGGTAGAGCTTGTGATATGTGATACCGGTTTTTCCTGGCCACTGGGCTGCACATCAGGGGTTTCTTTCCAGGTTATCTTGCTTTCCTTCCCCAGCAAAATAAAAAAATTCAAATATATAATAGGCAGGTTGGGTGGTGCTGCAGCACAGCGAGGCGCTTTTCCCGTGCGACACAGCCCAAATTTCCTGAAAGGGGTGATAAAGTAGTTAAAAAAACAAAAACAAATAAAGGACCCCAAAAAGCAAAAGACAACAACAACAAAAATCCCCATAAAAATCTTGCTTTTGCTTATTTCATATGGGTTTAACCTCCCAACTGTTGATCCAAATTGTTTTCTGTTATCTCATTATTCCAAATATGCTGTACAGATATATTCCTTTTTAAGTATAAGTTTGTTTTGCTGTATTATGTTGCAGGTTTGAAAGCCATTCTGAAGCAGGAATCTAAGCAAACTGTCTACAATGGACTATGAGGCTAGCATATTTAGGGCATCATCAGTCGCATGCAGGGTTTTTCATCAGCAGTACTGTTACTGTCATATATATAAAGTACTCACCATTAGACATTGATGCTGTCAAGCAGCCCTGTTTACATGAATTATATTTTTGTAAGAGTGTGTGAGTTTGAAGAAGAAAGAGAAAAGCGTGTGTGAAGTTTATAACAACAGTGGCTAAGGACATGACAGTGCAAATGTACTGCTGGACTCAAACGGGGAGAGTAGTGGTATTGGATTGTCAGTTTGAATCTCTAGTACAGGGGCCAGAAGGTGGCAGCTGTGCGTAAGTAAATGGGGCCTTTCGGAAGAAGATGGCTGGCTGATATCTTGTGACTTCATCATTAACTTTTTGTGTCTTGGCTGCGTTCTCCCTGTGCATTCTTGTTGGTGAATAGGTGAGGGAAAAAACCCATGAGGTCTATAAGTATACATGTAGTATGGTTATCTTTTTGTTGACACACGGGTCTGCTGATAATCAGCAGACACCACTTTTGTACCTTGATGACGCTTCATTGGTTTGGAAGTAGGATGCTTGACTTGTTTGCGTATCAAAGTTATGTCACTAGAAAAACAAAGAACTGAACTTTCCAATGACATAAACTAAACTTCCGTGGTACAAAAACTGTATTTTCTGGATTTTTTTTTTTTTTTTTCAAAAATGCAAAAACTGTGTATCACAGAGAGTGTGTCTACGAAGAGTCAACTAAGTGGGGTGAGCTTATGGCAGTGTTCATGGGGCATTGTAGTTCGTATTACAGTCACAATTTATAACCTGTTGAGTGCTGCTGCTGATACTGCTCATCAAAGGCATCAGTCAAAGTATAATGCAACTTGTACAAACACGTTAAGCACAGGTACAGGTATCTTGGCATTCTACTTGAGCAGTAAACATCAGAGGCAGCACTCGAGGGATTAGGCTTTAGCAAAGTCAGTTTCAGTTAAGCAAATAAAAGCGACATAAAAGGGACAGAAACCACTTAACTTTCACAAAGAACGGCACAGGTCAACGTTTCGCTTTCCGCCTTCTTCAGGACATAAACAAAGAGTTTTTTGTTTATGTCCTGAAGAAGGCGGAAGCCGAAACGTTTATGTCGCTTTTATTTGCTTAACTTGTAACCACTTAGCAGTCATTACCGTTTCCTTTTCAGTTTCAGTTAGTTATTTTTTTACAGTTTAGTGACTTCTTTTTGCACAGTGTGTAGTGCTAGGTTTTTTTTGTGTGTGTGTGTTCTTGAAAGTCTTAGTCATTCATGAAAAATCTGTATTATTCAAAAATGTTTAATACACACAAAGACATACTCTTCATCGTAAGGTATTCAAAACTGGTACTGTTAACCTCTGTTTACATACTAGTTGTTAACACTGAATAACTTTTTAAGGTTTTTCAAAGTTCAGATTTACGTTACTGTAATCATTGATTTTCTGATGTGACTTGTATATTTAAATTATACCTGTTCAGTTCCTCTGACGTACATTTTCAGTTCTTTGAAATTTGCTGGCATTAGAATGTTTTTATCATCCAGTGTATTTGAAAGAGTTCTTGAATGTTTGAGTTTTGTGTGTTGTTTCATTGATGTTGAAAACACTGAACCTGATGTTGAGTGTATGATCTATGTTTCATTTTATGGTTGTGCTGTCTTTGTACATGTGTCGTATGCCGTCTTTCTAAGATTTGTTTCTGTATGCGAAATGAGAGAGAAAGAATTCTGTGAAGAACGTGCTTGTATGTTTGCATCTTTCCTGACTGTATGGTTGGTTTTGTGCAGAGAATGTTTGAAAGACAATAAAAGAACTTCTGTGAAAACTCTGAACAGCCCAGAGCATGTTGTTTTGCTTAATGTTGTTTATATGTTTTGTTTTGGGTGTTTTGGTTGCTGTTTTTTGTTTAGGTTTCTTTTTGGTCATTGTGTATTTGTATGATGTGATGTTTACTGTCATGTATTTTGTTGCTGTTTTCTTTTGGTTCTTGTTGCCGCTGCGGAGACATACATAACATGTTATGTACACCTCTGGTTTTTGTTACTGTGTGGTTTTCTGTTGGTTGGTTTTTTGCTCCCTTGTGTAACAATGGGAGTCTATGTAATAACCCTCTGTCTGTCTGTGTGTGTGTCCAGAACAAATTTAACGTCATTTTCTTAGAATCTACAAACAGCAGAGACACCATTTTGAAGTATCATTTTGAATGACCTTGAGGTCAAGATCACTAACGCTGTCTGTTTGAAAATTTTACATTGGCATTTTCTTGGAATCTACAAAGACCAGAGGTTTGAAACTTTGCATGATCATAGGCATTGATAAGAACTTTACTAATATACATGCATTCAATGGCCTTGTGTCAAGGTCAAGGCCATATAAGCTATTTTTGAATGACTTTGAAGGTCAAGGTCATTAAAACTGTCGTGAATTTTAGCATTACCATTTTCGGAGGAACTACAAGTACTAGAGGCGTCAAACTTAGCATAATAATAATAGACATTGATGTGATCTCATTTGAATGACCTTGACCAAGGTCAAGGCCATACAAACTGTTTTGGGGAAAATTGTAATATTGCCAGGAACTCGGAACGCCAGAGACATCTTAATTGGCATGATGATAGATAGTGATAAGAGCTTTACAGACATACTCTTTTGAATGACCTTGACCCTTGTCACAAGGGAGCCATGGAGGCTTCTGCCTCTCTAGTTTGTTCTGTTCCAGATGTTGCTAGTGCTATGCTTTCCCTCGAGGACACCTTCGATCGTTTCGTTCTGCAATAACGGAAAACAATTACATCAAAAACAAAAGTATTCATTTCCCCAGCTGTGGAATCCAAGCAGGTTTTTGTACGTCAAAACAGACTCCGACACTCGCTAGCACATGCATCCTATCATCGACTTGAAGCTTCCGTGCTGGTGGCTCAAAGCCCCCGGATTAATACGTCATACGGGACCCACCTAAAACCGTCGATCGGTGTGGATATGCTCCATCAGGTTGGAGGCTATCAGTTCGTGGTTAATTTGTTAACGGGCGTCATCATTGTCGATTAGGTGAAGTGGTGGTTGATTCTGCACTATCGACCCACATACCCGAAGTACCAGACTGCTTCTTCAAGTCACGGCGGTCACCTCTTCTCCGTGCCTCATTTAGTCGTCTGTACAGCATCGTACATGTTCTGCAATCTTACGGCGGATAGTGAACACGCACGCACGCACGCGCGCGCGCACACACACACACACACACACACACACACACTTGGTACGGATTCATCCACACTTTATTATGAAATTTTGAGTTTCATAAAGACTTCCCCTCTGGTGCAGGACACTCTCTCTCACACACACACACACACACACACACACACACACACACACACACATATTTGGTACGGATTCAAGTTCATCCACACTTTATTGTGAAATCTTGAGTTTCATAAATACATCTCCTCTGATGCAGCCTGCAGCTTGACGTAGAGCTTTCAAGCCGACGTTTACAAGCAAGACACTGGATTTGGATTTTTTTTTTTTTTTTTTAGTCTGAGTTTCTGTTGATTTTCTTCTTAAAGAAGCAGTCCGAATAAAACACAACTGCGTGTAGAATTAGTACAAAGAGGAAAAGAAAAACAGGGACAAGCTGTCTTGTCTATTTCTCAGCTATCCATGCAAGCTGTCGAGACTGTGGCCACGTAAAGAGAAAGAAATGCTTGGGAGTCTAACGGGACAAAACTTTGATGATATCCCTGACCGAGGAACTGATCTGATAGTTCAGTGGAAACGCGCGCGGGCGTGCACACACACACACACACACACACACACACACACACACACACACACATACACACACACACACACACACACACACACACACATATACACACACACACACACACATACACACACACACACGAAAAGAAATCGCAATTTTTTCTCTGAGCGTTCGACCTTAAAACGCCTTGAAGAAGAAGAAAATAAACAAAAAATAAAAAACTGCCAAAGAATTGATAGTTTCTCACGAGGGAGAAATACAGGGAATCAGTTTTTGACGAATGTGTCCCTGTTGAAGGTAATGTTTCTTCCCCTGTGACCCACAGCGGATCGGGGAGGGGGGGGGGTGTCTTTTGCCGGTAGTAGTGGCGGTGGGATGCAGATGCGGAGACGAGCTACATGCATCCAACAGCCATTATATGATTATCTCCAGTCTGGTCAAAAGTGAAGGAATAATATTCAGAAAGGACGGCGTGGGAAAATAATACTGAACAATGCATTCACTCGGGCTCAATTGGTGTAGTTCCCCCGTTAAGTGGTGCACTGAAATGCGTACCAATCCAATTTCATCTTTTAATTTCTGCAGGTACATACCCCTAGAACTACCAAAGAAAACATTGCTAAGTCTGGCAAAATTCATTAGAAATAGCAAAATCGACTAGTATGTCATGTAGGTGTGTTTGTAAGTATGTTGACATGTTTTACCTTACACACGTGTACTATTGTTTTTGTTTGCTCTTTTGTAACATCAGTATGCGATGTGCAGTTTGGACTGTTGTGATTTCTTCCGTCCTACATGTGTTTCTGTAATTCTGTACGTATAACAATCATGTATGATGCATTACTTGACATTCCTCCATACCCCAAATGGGGAGAAAGGAATAAAATCTTTGAATCTTTGATTCATTCACAGGATTCGGAAGGGGCGATTGTATATTCGCTGCGCGGCAGGAGGTGCAAATGCATACTAACATTCGGACTGGTCAGCTCTCGCTATATTTCCATGCTCAGTATGGTCAACAACTGCGCATTTCCGGCACTGAAATCGAATACGAAGCAGACGAATCACGTGACGTTTCGCCGGCATAGCCGAGGAGTTGCGGATATGAATACACAGTTAAAACACGACTGCTTCAAGGTCGTCTCATTCCGACAACAAGCAGTTGAAACACTGTACACCATTCTCCTGCTCACGCTCTTCGAAGTCAAACTGTAAGCCTGTGGTCGCCGCCATTCACGATTGCCAAGTTCAAATGTAGCACACGTCACAGTGCACCAGTAGAGTGTTCGAAAATGAACCGGTCACAATTACTACGGATATAAAACTAAATGCATATAAATCTCAGTCATCTTAGGGAGTTATTCCGTCTTAAAATGCGTCGCATAAAGTAAAGTCGTAAAAGGAAGTAACGGCCACGTGACTTTACTTCACGAGAACGAAATCCGGAGTACATTTGCACCCTCTTCCGCTTTGCGGGGATACAATCTCCCTCACAAGTGGACGACTGGGGTACATTTGCTCCTCCTGCGAATGACTGGTATACATTTGCACCCATTAACTGACGGACGAACTATACCAGCTGAGCTGAGCTTGGAAGATTGATTTTCATTCCCTAGATCACTGCTTTCACTTTGACAAGTGAGTTGTTCTCAGTCGCTGTTTCGTGCTTGCTGCGAGTGTTTTGGGGTTTTTTCCCCCGATATCGAACAAGGTCAGTAAGTACATGCATTCAAAAAGATTCTTGCACCAAAATCAGTTCTCGCGCCATTTTGCCCATGTTTTTGCCCAGTGTGAATCGGACACCCAGAGCAGGCTATACTCTGGGGTTAATCGACTTACTACGCAAACAAAATAAATAGTACTATGTCGGGAGGTAAGGCTGCTTCCGCTTGCCGTATTGACGGGCATTAAGGTACAGGTACCTAGCATAATGCCCACTATGATAACCGTACATTCTCCTGGTGTGTGTGTGTGTGTGTGTGTGTGTGTGTGTGTGTGTGTGTGCCAGTTTTCCACTGTCGGAGGTGGATGCTGCAAAATGTTGTTCTCACTCTATTAGCTCATTTTTTTCTGTTTTCAAGTTTGTTTAATAGGTTGAAGGAACTTTATCGCTGAGACAGCGCTCGTGCATCAAACGCCAACGAAGCGCCGGCATTGTATTCCGCTGGCATATGCTGCAGAGAGAATATGAATTGTTTCGCAAGTCTGGCCTGAAAGCTCTCTGTGTCAGTTCGAGTGTATCAGGTGTCTGCATGAAGTCCCTGGGGTGTCGTTACACCGCAGCAATATCAAGTCGACGACGCCCGATGGCTTTAGTATCTGCCAGCTCAAGATGTTTTCGGCCGACTGACATCACTAGTAGAATTGACGACTCCACTTGGCAAACCCCAGGGCCAATGCCCCGCACCTTTACTCTGCCGTGTATTGGAAACACACACACACACACACACACACACACACACACACACACACACACACACACACACACACACACAGTACGCCCATGACGTCATTTATGGATAAGGGCGTGATTTCAAGATGAAAGAGATTGACGTAATGATCATTTTCCTCAAATGACGTCAAGTGGACTATTACTGCTTTCTTTCCATGTTTCAGTCATATCAATTAATAGGCGAGTCTAATTAGGCATTTCATATAGCGGAAGGTAGAACAAATTTGATCCTAACTTTTTATTACAGAAATCAGTAGAGCACAGGCCCCTAATGCTGTGGTGGTCTCCGTGAATTTTTTCTCCGTCCGCGTCACCGTTAAAAACGACCGTTTATCTTGCCATTTTCACTATATGAGCCCTATAAATGGGCTTTTGAGGGTGTGCACAAAGTATGCGTGTTTGCGGGTACAGAAATGCACAGAACTCCACTCTAAATACGGTTACTGTTAGACAAGACATGCATTGTTGACATACTGAAATTTTACCCCAATCAGAATGATGCTTCCTGGAAAATTGCGGCCATCAGTTTGGCCGTTGATTCAAAGGACCCTGTAAAACGGCAGTATTTGATGCTTGTGCACTTATCAGGTCACTGCAGGTGACATGTATCGCGGAAAACATTTACGAACATTGAACAATTTAGTCAGGAAACGCTTCTTTGGTGTTGTGAAGTTCCCTTGTCACCGCATGTCCAGGTACGTATGAAATATGATATCCACGTGAGCACTTTTTTCGGTAGCGATATTTTGGGGGTGTACTTACTAAAGTAGTTGCTGCTTTGTTAGTAGTGAACGGTTTTTCTCAAAGAGCAGTGCACACTCAAGAATAGTATCCCAGTTGTGTCATATCAAAAGTTCATTGAAATCGCTTTTGTACTTTTGTCACAAACAGCCAACGAAAGTGCAACCTGTTTAATAATGGCTGAATATGCGTAATGATGGGAGTAGGGACACTTGATTGGTTGCTTTGATAAGGTGTATCCGCGAAAACAAGTATAATATGATGGAAATATTCGGGCACATGCTCGGTGTTTCAGAAGTATCTTCAAGAACTTGTATGAGAGATTATTGCTTATAGATGGCCGTTAATTGAAGCTATCAGTTCCCTATAAGGGCTGAAAGCGGTGCTTACCAAAAGAGCCTGCCATAATTGCTACACTTGATGCAATTTCCTTTTATACATTTGTCTTGGAGGAAAAGACAATGACTAGTCGTATGAAGAAAGATCCCTGAATCTAAACAAGCACGTCTTCTTTACAGCGGTCATTATTTTACCCATTTTTTCCCATTTCCTTCATTACATGCTGCGTGGGGGGTAGGTTTATATTTTGCTGCTAGCAGCCACCAGTTTTAACTTGTCATTGTTTTACATATTGGAAAAAGTAGAGTGATTCCAGGAGAAGGAAAACGTGCATCCCACATCAAATTTGATGAACTCTTCACTGCTTGAAATAGGTGACTTAAATCACCTTTTTCTAATTAAACGGAGCATTAACTGCTACGAGGGTAGGTTACCAAGTAGCCAGATATGACGGCCACAGTGTACACAGCGTTTTTTGTTACTGACCAACTTTTAGAGGAGAGGCTTGGCACTTACGTGTTACTAGCCCATCCACTATGTCCTTTTGGCTGTGAGGGGAAATGACGGGAATCCATATTGTGGTTGGGTTCAAAAACTGACTATACACAGCAAAGATTACAAATGACGCCGCTGCAGCAGGTATTGTGCACACACTTCAAGTTTGACTACTGGATATGTTAGGCCAGACACCCTGTGGTGGTCCAACGAAATGACGACAGATTTGCCTGTAGAAGCTTTCAGTTATCAAATCTTCCTTTTTCCATATAGACGCCAATTCTCTTACTGATGGGGACCGGGCTGACATATTACGCTGCTGCAGCTGCTACGCTTGACAGATCATTTGCAGACGCACATCATGCTTTAGAGAAATGGTCCAGCAACCCTAAAATACTATTACAAGTATACCTTTTTGCCTCAAATTCTAACGCACTCAGAAACTGTCGGACATTTTCATTAATTCCTGTTTTGAGGTACAGGTACAGAAATTAGACAAACTTAATATGAAACGTCCAGAAAAATAATATCACACAAATGCAAATGAAAAACAATAGACACAAAAGCAAATCTGTGAAATCTCTTTTATTTTCAACGTGTTTTTCCTTGGGAACAAACGCCGTTATTTTGCCTCTTTTTTTGGACATTCATAAGTTTACAAATGAAAATCACTGGCATACATTACTGGCAAAATGTGATGGAGGGTATGTAGAACACAACATCAAGTCTACAGTAGTAAGTGGCTGAATTCATTTCAAGTGTTATGAGGTATGTTAATCACACGGCAAACATGTTTACAAGGTCAAGGTCATCGGTTCGTCTGTTTACTCCCAAACATTTTCTTTCATCGCTGTGTTAGAATAAGCAAACGAACAAGCAGTCACAAGCACCAGGCAAAACAAAATTAGCACAAACGATGTTTGTATGAGAAGATTTCTTGTGGACAACTTTGGTGACCTTGACCTTGGGAGTAAAGGTCATAGAGACTGGGTGAAAATTTTGTAAATACAACTTTTGGCATAACATTTGCCTAATATGCATTGATAAGAATGCCTTTCTGGTGACCTCTAGTAAAGGTCAAGGTCACGCTTGAGTTATGAAGATTTTGCAGTCATATTTTTATTCTGAGGATGTTGTGAACTCACCAAACCATGGGGACAAAAGTTAGCAGCACCAAAATGCTTATTCTGAGCGATGAAGTAAAATGTTTTGGAGTAAACAGACAAACCAATGACCTTGACCTTGAAAACATGTTTGCCGTGTGATTAACATACCTCATAACACTTGAAATGAATTCAGACACATACTACTATAGACTTCAGGTTGTGCTCTACATAATTTCCATTGCACTTTGCTAGTACTGAACTAGCAGCCATTATTAAATAGGTTGCACTTTCGTTGGCTGTTAGTGACAAAAGTACAAAAGCGATTTCAATGAACTTTTGATATGACACAACTGGGATACTATTCTTGAGTGTGCACTGCTCTTTAAGAAAAATCGTTCACTACTCACAACGCAGCAACTACTTTAGTAAGTACACCCCCAAAATATCGCTACCGAAAAAAGTGCTCACGTGGATATCATATTTCATACGTACCTGGACATGCGGTGACAAGGGAACTTCACAACACCAAAGAAGCGTTTCCTGACTAAATTGTTCAATGTTCGTAAATGTTTTCCGCGATACATGTCACCTGCAGTGACCTGATAAGTGCACAAGCATCAAATACTGCCGTTTTACATGGTCCTTTGAATCAACGGCCAAACTGATGGCCGCAATTTTCCAGGAAGCATCATTCTGATTGGGGTAAAATTTCAGTATGTCAACAATGCATGTCTTGTCTAACAGTAACCGTATTTAGAGTGGAGTTCTGCGCATTTCTGTACCCGCAAACACGCATACTTTGTGCACACCCCCAAAAGCCCATTTATAGGGCTCATATAGTGAAAATGGCAAGATAAACGGTCGTTTTTAACGGTGACGCGGACGGAGAAAAAATTCACGGAGACCTCCACGGCATTAGGGGCCTGTGTTCTACTGAAATCTGTAATAAAAAGTTAGGATCAAATTTGTTCTACCTTGTTCGGCAATTTTCCTAGCCTATAACACTAACACGTGCTCCCCTCGTTGAAGTGTCTGGCAAAAAGTTTGTGTTGTGCCGGCTCATTGTGCCGCGGGACGCGATTGGCTGAATCCTGGGGGCTCGACCCTTTTGATTGACAGGAATGGATTCGTCCATTGCCATTGTTTCGGTAAACTTGTCTGATAGTTGTGCACTATGATGATCACGACAAAAGGAGTGCCCTGTCACAGCCGCTCGAGATAATACCTACAACATAAGACCTTGTAATGTAGCAGCGTAATGATCATCACTGATTTATCATTTTATAGTTTTCGATTCCAGTTGAGTCGAGTCACAGGAAACTATGATCTTCATTGAGATGTAATGTAGATGATGACTTGTCTGCGCCGGCAAGGATGATTTAAAAAAAAAAAAAAAAAAAAACGGAGCTAGAGCTGAGAAACACATTCCAATGAAACTGATGTGGATTAGTAGGGCTGCCCAGAATTATTCAGATCTCTCTCTCTCTCTCTCTCTCTCTCTCTCTCTCCCCTCTTCCCCCGAGTCTGCGTCAACGTCAAGCTCCTTTCGCTTGCCTGACCCCGATGAAATGGACTTAATTTGTTTATTGTGACCCACGAGGTGTAACATCCAGTCAATGGCGGTCCGGTGGCCCCTGTTTTCTGCGCCTTCACTGACTTCCGCATTTGCGCACTGCTCCAAGTTTGGGCGACCTTTTCGGCCAGTACAGACAGAAGACGTGACGCAGCTAGCACCACCGCTAAACCGGCTGACGAAGGCCGCCTCTTCTGGGTGCGGGAGTTTTAGGCTGGTGGGCATGGTCAAAACGTCAGACCAAGCTGAACAGAGCATCATACAATCAGATGCCCGTGGTTGACTGATGGAGGCGGAGATGGGTAATCAGCGTGATATCCTGTCTGGTCAGCCAGTGAGGAAACCATTTGACGCCTCACCTGGTCACGTTTGTTCCAGGTCTGTGCATACGCGTACGCATGGCGTTATGATGTTTGTAAAGTATTGGGAAACGCCATATACTGATTTTGCCATTGTTAGTCTTCAGCTGTTGATGCTGCGGACCAACCGCTCCTCAACACTGAAAGGCTAAAAAAAAAAAAAAAACTCTTTTTGATGACAAAAGGCAAAACAAAACAAAAATGACTTCCATGTTTTTGGCTAGGTAGCCGTTTTTGAAAGGCCGGGACCAGAAAAATAATAATAATAATAATAACGCCGCTTTATAAAGCGCAATATCCTAGCAAGATGCGGACTCAAAGCCTTACACAATCAGTTTAGTCACAAACACACACTGACATAATAACAAGGGTGGGTGGGTGGGTGTTTGGGGGCGTAACGTCCTTTTCCACCACATACGGGTGATATCAAAGACGGGGCAACGATGAAAAAGCCAGCACAAATATCTGGCCCCAGCCGGGATACGTACTCACGACCCGAGCATTAGAAGTCCAACGCTCTACCATTCGGCCACCCCGGCTCCCCGACATAATATCAAATAAATGATTTCCTTGGACTGAGATAAGTACCGCCGTCTCTGTATTTCTTATTTTTTATGTCTGCCATCATGTAAATAAAATGGATGTATGCTTCCTGTGTCGTCCTCTCCATGTTTTATCTGAACCCTTTCGCGTTTTGATCTTTTTCTGACACGCAGGCACTTCTTTCCGATTTGAAAACTTCCCTGATGTCAAAAATTGGCATTTAGCTGTCCGACCTCATCTAGTTTCGACCAAATATCAATAACATGCTCTACCAAATTGAGAAATGTGAACGAGTGCATATATACTTTTGTAGCGATGACGTGAACTTGGCTTCATTTAAACACACACGACGGTACACAACTCGCCCGAGGACACCATAGGGCCTACATGGCTCAGACATCAATGAGATTAATATCGTGTGACTTCAGGGACAACTTGGTGCTAAATATTACCACAACACGCCTGCCTCTCTCTCTCTCTCTCTCTCTCTCTCTATCTCTCTCTCTCTCTCTCTCTCTCTCTCTCTCTCTCTCTGTAAATATTGTATTTCTTGTAATATAGCAGTAAAAATGTTTACAGTAAAAATGTTCATGTCCTTTGGTTTGCTGTCTTTCTTATTTGAGTTAGAAGCTACATATAAATTTCAAGAATAAGGAAAGAGGGCTGCCCCTTGCTTTGTGTTCTTAGAGCGTAAGCGGCATACACTGAAGGGCATCTAAACACGGTTGTGTTCAACATTGTCGAATTGGTGAATGACTTTTACGTCTTTGTCCTCCATATACCCACTTTCAATTCAAGTCAATGTAACTTTCTGACTTGAAACATTCATCTTTTTTTTCTTCTTTTTTTTCTTTTTTAATGTTTAGTCGCCCCCAACCCAACCTCTCGCCTACCGGGGGGGGGGGGGGGGGGAGGGGGAGGGGGAATACAACACTGGAAACCGCAGACCATAAACCTTAGCAGAACTGACATTGATATACGTGTCCTGAAGACCTATCACTAACATCTCGATGCCTATAAATAGGAATCACATAGACACAACAATTTGACAAATCACACCACGAAGGAAAGAAAAACAGTGGCATTGGAAGTTCACCCTCCTTCCTTTCCCGTTCCCGCCGCCAATCCCTTTTCCCGACACTGACTTTTGGGTTGTGTCGTTCCGGGACCCAGCCACCGCACAAATCCCGCCCCAGGGACTACAGATAACCGTTGTTGAAAGCTGCACTGATTTCCCTCTAATGCAATCACAGAACTCTTTATGCACGGAGACACAAATGCTAATCTGGCGCGCATCTCCTGCGTTGGAAACATGAATCGTTCAGCGAGATCCGTGTTGAGATTGCTTTTAGGATTTGAGCTCGTTGATGACACGCGTTCACATGCATACTTAGGATTGCTTACTTATTTACTTAAAATAATAAACAATAATAATACATTGTTTTTATAGAGCGCTGCTCTCCAAATGCAAAGGACTCGCTGCGTTTAAGGTACACACACACACACACACACACACACACACACACACACACACACACACACGGCACGCACACACACACACACACACACACACACACACACACACACACACACACACACACACACACACACACTATTTTCACATACTCTAACATCCAATTTGGCAGGTGCAGCTACATCAGGCGACTAAACGTACACCTAAGCAGGCCGGCTCAGCAGGAGTTAAGCAACAAAAGCTCTACGGTAAAGAAAAGTCTTCAGGTGGGATTTCAACATGGGCAGTGCAGGCTTTTACGCGAAGTTCGATTGGCAATGAGTTCCAGACAGTCGGGGCCAAGAAGCTGAATGATAGCTCTCCGGCAGTTTTCATGTTACGCCTCGGGATTTTGAGAAGTTGTTCGCTGTCTGTTCTACTTACTTACTTACTTACATACATATCTACTTCCTTTCTTCCTCGCTTACTAAATTACTTCTGCTTACTGACTTACGTAGAGAAAACGTACATCTTACTAAACAAGGGACTTACATGTATTACTAACTAAAGTTTATCAATGGACATTCCATTTCATTGGACACAACCACATTTAATCCCTCAGTCAGACGGTTTGCCGGTAAACAAAGCTGTAAAAGCACAAAACCATTGTCAAATATAATTATTTCCCTCGTCAGTTCTGCCCCCCTGCTGGCTCAAAAACAAAGCGTTTTCCTAGTTTTACGACTTTTTCTCTGGCCGGGACAGCTATGAGCTTCGGTGGCATTTTTGGCCAATTGTGTCACGCATTTTTAACTTCCCAAATTGAAGGAAAGATGGAGAAAATGGTGGAAGACATAAAAAGCCGCATTCAGTTATATGCCAGTCATATTTCTTCATGCACGCCATAGCTTCGGTGTGCCTAAATAACTGAAGCACCCCGGGGACCGGAAGTGAGTGGGGTGGCACGTGACTTGCACGAGATCTGGCGCGAGCAGTCCTCAAGCGTCCACGGCGGGAATTGTTTGTGTCGTCTGCGGTAATCTCACTTTTTGCCGCCTGTTGCTTTTTTCTGTCATGCGCATAACCGTTGTTTCTCCACGTCGGACGGAAACCACGCACGCACGCACGCACACACACACACACACACACACACACACACACACACATAGACACACACACACACACACACACACACACACACACACACACACACACACACACACACACACAGATGGTTTTATGCCGATTACTGCAAATTCCCCGCGCGAAAGTTTCATCGGCTCATGAGCCCTCCAAGTAATGAAGAAGTGTGTCGTTAATAATGCACGTACAGTCAGCGACGATGTTACTACAGACAGTTCCATGACTGAGTAGTACCCCCACCATCTCCCTCTCCCTCTCTCTCTCTCTCTCTCTCTCTCTCTCTCCTCAGTATCGATATGATACCTCTAGACTCAACTTCAAAGTACCACGCCGCAGGGTAGATTTCTATAACGCGAGTTTAGCCTTCTTTTGTTCTTCCACTTGGAATTACATCCCACCAACCACCAAAAACTCCCCTTCACTGTCTACCTTTTAAACAAAAAGTCTTTCTCAAGTTCTTGCTCTCTTGCTCCAATACCTAAACCTATGACTGATTACAGTTACGCACTTCCAGCAATTACTATGCTGCTACCTCCAGAGTCCCCATTTATGTTGTTTCAGGATTTATTTCGTGTGTTTCAACCACCCTCACAGTGTATTTGACGATTTACATTATGTGTCAAAACCACTTTTACATGTTCATGCATGTCCATTGTAACTATGATTGTTACTCTCTCTCTCTCTCTCTCTCTCTCTCTGTGTGTGTGTGTGTGTGTGTGTGTGTGTGTGTGTGTGTGTGTGTGTGTGTGTGTGTGTGTGTGTGTGTGTGTGTGTGTGTGTGTGTGTGTGTGTGACCTCGCTGACTGATTGATGCATTTTACTGATTTCATTTTATTTTTTAAGATATATCTAAGTGCTTATTTTTTTCTCTCTCTGATTTTTCTCACTTTATTTTCGCCTCCTTTATAATGTGACAAGGGTAAGTTTCCAAAGGGCCGTATTAGTTTTACCGTTGTCAAATATATCACCCATATGTGGTAGAAAAGTACGTTAAACGTTAAACTCCCAAATACCCACCCACCCCAGACTCTCACACACACACACACACACACACACACACACACACACACACACACACACACACACACACACACACACACACACACACACACACACACACACACACACACACACATTTCATTTTGTCTTTGTTTGTTTGTTTGTTTGTTTGTTTGTTTGTTTGTTTGTTTGTTTGTTTGTTTGTTTGTTTGTTTGTTTCAGGCCAAATATATACTGATGAAGACCTCGCCGAATGTTGTATGGTTGAGCGATAGCGGACTTTTCTTGTCCCTTTTTCTTCCTCACACAAATCCTGTAAAACATGTGATGGTGGCTTCTCATTTTGCGTGATGTTAGAGTGGCTGCTGTTTGCTCGTGCACTCTTTTATATCCAAAGGATGGGCATTTGACTTGAATCCTGAAAAATCTAACCATCACGACATTTTCTTGGTCCATGTTGTTGCATCCTTTTAACCGGCGAGCAATTTTTTTTGTACAGGTTTAATTGGCAAGTAGTTTTTTTGGCATCGTTTTAATTGGCAAGCAGTCAGGTAAGTATTGATTTTTTTTTTGGGGGGGGGGGAGGGGGGCACACAGGCGCCTGACAGTTTCACCCGAGGCCAACTTGTCAGCACGTCAGGACAATGACTTTTCAGCGCTGAGAGTTATTAGACCAGCATCGAACATGTAATTACATGTCCAGTCCAGTCCATAAAGAGCCGTTGGAACCACACACACACACACACACACACACACACACACACACACACACACACACACACACACACACACACACACACACACACACACACACACACACACATACACACCACCACCACCACCACCACCCTCTTCCAAAACCATCTTCACCTCCAACACAACAAGGAGTTGTGTTTTGTAGATTCACACAATGTAAAGAGATGGAATGACAGTCCAGTGTTTTCTTCCATGAAGAATCCGTCATTGTTTAAAGCTTCTACGTTCGTAACGCCGCTGAGATGCAAAACTACCGCTTTAGAAGCTCTAAGGTTGTTTAATTGCCAGATGGAAGAGTGTTTTATTTGGCCATCGCGACCGTTTTCGCGAATTTGTGGCTTCTACATTAGAGAAATACGACCTTCTTCGAGCCTACGGTCCATTCCTTAACAGAGCTGGGCCCGTATGTAAAAGTCGAGGTTAATTTAACCCACAGCTACGGGCCTAACCCAGACTACCACAAAAGAAACCCAAAAGCAATATTAAATTTAAAAGGGGAAGCGAAGAAAGGAAGAAAAAAATCCTTCTATAACGGCTCAGGCACCTTGCTGGAATGGCCCGCTTCTTGATTTAAAAGAAAAAACAATAGAAAATTTAACCCTAGAGCTAGTTTAGTTCGAGGTTAGACTCTAACCCAGGGCTAAAAGCCCTAACCTCGACTATTACATACGGGCCCTGGACTCGAAAAATCTTGTAAAAGTATCCACCAGTCAGCGGCGTCCAGCTGGTCCTCAGTCCGCAACCCAAATAACGTCGTCTGCTCAGTAGACAGTACGTTTCTAAAACAACAGATACGCCGGCCAGAGTCCCCACACTGGTTTCAGGGCTATATTGTGTCCCAAGTGACTGATTCTGATGCACAGATTGAACCCCCAAAAAACCCACACATTCTATGACAAGTTTCCCACATGCTGTTGTATGCCTGTTCTACGCATGGAGTCACCAAAGTTCATCTGTTCTCTCGTAAAGAAACTGACGTAAACATTATGTTTCACGTGTGCATGTCAATGTTGGAAAACGATATACATTTGGGAATCATGTGCCTGTTCTGGGTTTGCAGCAGCCAACCTCTTAAAACTAACCGCCTTCTTGTTTCGTGCTTGCACGGCCATACGTTTCTATTGCATTACGGCTTCGATAATCTTGTGTAGTTTTTCTTCTGTTGGGGAAAAAAAAAACCCAACAAAACTCGCACTTTTATGTGGTGTCATGCCTCAAGTTTGCGTTGCAAGTTATGCTGAGATGTAATGAATCTTGTGACAGGGAACGATTTTTTTAATGTTTTACGCGGCGCACATGTTTCTTTGTTAATCGGAGTCGAGATTTCCTGGTTGTCTGTATAACTGACAAAAGTTCGTTCGTTCCTTTAAAAACACAGTTTGGTCATCAACTGAAAAGAGTGCAAGCTGAAATGTTCAGCTCACAAAATTTGAAAAAAAATGCAATTCTAAATTCGGAAACTTAAATAGCTGAGCTGACCCTTCGCACCACGTGATTGTCATGTATGTCCAGTGTGTGAGAGAATGCGTGTGATTCACGTGAGCGTGCGTGTTGGGTTCAGTTCGCGGCGCTTTGAGCCGATTCATGAAATTGGGTAAAGCGCCTATACAATTATTATTATTATTATTATGCACCGTTTACGTGCGCTTTGTCATTTAAAGTACAGCCTCTCTGTGAATATCTGGCGAGCTACATTATTATTATTACGGAAGGTCTGCTTTTACCAAACATTTTCACAATTTTGTATCACAAGAAGCCTGACTACATTACCACATTACCGGCGTATTTGTTGCTCCAAGGAATTTGTTGTGGTTTAAAATCACTCACACATGCATGCTATAACTTACTATAACTTACAGTCACTCGCACACTGCATACATACCAACACCTCTCACATTAAACGTTATTGGCCAAAATTGCTAACACAATAAATACAGTACAGAAAGACCGATAAAATACTTTGACCAAAATAAAATATGTTCGTTCGCAGGTATGAGTCTCTCGCTCCGAACTGTGTTTTGTTTCGCAGGCCGAACTGCTACGATTCTGTTCCTGCATCCCATCCTTTCGTTATCCTTACGTCTCTGGTTTTCCTGTTTTGCAATACTTGCGCTGTAAATCTAGAACAATATCATAATCAGTGCCTATCCCTCAACTGTAGTAATATCGCGACGTAGAAATGTGACATGTGACACTAAGAAGCACTGCAAGAGGAAATTCCATTGCTGTTGGTTATCCCACGAATCGGACCACTACCTTTCAACTCGTGTGTCACACCGTCAGAGGCAGGCACTGTGATCTTTGTGTCTGTTTTTCCGCCATTCATTAACCCGGTAAATAACGTGGAACGAGCGAAATGGCAGAAAGGATTACAGGAAAGTGCGAAACAGTGTCAGTGGCGAGCAAACGCCGACTACTGTAGAAACCAAAATCTTTCCTTTCTCTCTGTGTTGGGCTTCGCTTGAAGACCACGCAACTTCATCCGTCATCTGGAAAAAGGATCTAAGCTCCATGGACTACTAAGGCGCTTAAAGTCTCAATACGTATGACAGGCATACTACATCGTGCGGAAGGGTGGGTGGGTGGGTGTTTGGGTCCTTTTCCACCACATAAGGGTGATATCAAAGACGGGGCAACGACCAAAAAAAAGGCCAGCACAAATATTTGGCCCCAGCCGGCGGGATTCGAACTCACGACCCGAGCATTGAGAGTCCAACGCTCTACCATTCGGCCACCCCGGCTCCCCTACATCGTGCGGAAAATTTGTCGTCGAATGTGCATCAGAATCAGTCACTTGGGTCACAGTATGGCACCTGAAACCATTGTGGTGACTCTGGCTGGCGTATCTGTTGTTCTAGAAGTGTACGTTATTTGGTTGTGGACTGAGGACCAGCTAGACGGCGCTGATTGGTGGCTATATTTAGAAGATTTGTTGAGTCCCAGTCTGTTCAGGAACGGACCGTAGGCTCAAGGAAAGTCGTATTTCTCTGCTATTACAAGACACAAAGTCACAAAAACGGTGGCGATGGTCAAATGAAACATCCTTCTATCTGGCAAACAACATTAGAGCTTTAAACGTGGCAGTTTTCCATCTCAGTGGCGTTACGAACATAGAGGCTTTGAGCGCTTTTTTTCCAGATGTCCCCTGGATTTAGACTAGCTACACAAACACACAGTCTAAAAGCAAGCTATGACAAAGAGTTTGGGAAGTGAACTTTAGAAAGAGAAGGTACGTGTTCAGCTGAACATACGTGTCCAACCGTGTAAATTGCAGTTACCTGTCTGGATAAGATCGACAATGTACCTGCAGCAATGATTCGAATGCGCAATTTAAAAAACCTCAGTTTTTCGAGTCCCAATCAGTGACTCCGTCTTCTTGTCTCTTACACTTACAGCGCACAGGGATATTGACAACAACTAGATTTCGCTCAGGAAATTGTTGGCCTCATGTTAGCAAGTTTTCGCTTTTCCTTCCCCTTCGTTTCATTTTTTGATTCCTTGTCTTGTGCGCACCATGAGAAAATAACTTGAAATATATAAAAAATGAGAATAATGCATTAAAAAAAAAAATGAAAACCGGCAAAAAGAACGAGTCATCACCACAAGGACGGTAGGTCGCATACCGTCGCTCTAATTAAAAAAGCAAGACAAAACAACAACAACAACAACAACAACAAAAAAAAGAGCAAACACAAAAAACCAATGCAAACATTTCTTGGTCATAACCGGCTAACAGAGCATCACCAAAGCACGGTAGGTTGCAAACCACCGCGCAAATTCAAAGGAAAAGAAAAAACAACAACAACAACAAAAACCAGTGCATTTCTCAAACATTTCTTGGTCATAACCGGCTAAAAGAGGCATCACCACAAGGACGGTAGGTTGCATACCGCCGCGCTTCATTGTAGCAACACGCGTGGACGGCAGTGGAATTCATCGCCGCTGATGGGCGTTGGATTTATCGGTGTTATGAGAAGCAACAGTCGTCACTTCAAGACGTGCCGAGCGCCAACATCAAGCTTTTCCTGGGAAGAAAACGTCTCTCTGGTAATTAAATTCCAACGCCCCCTTGCTGTAGATTAGCCTCGGAACTGAGTGATGAGAATATCAGCCCCCCCCCCCCCCCCACCAAGTGTCAGGATAGCTGCCGAATGGCAAAGGACAAGACGACCAGATTTCCGGTCAGTTGGTGTATGACGTCATTTATTTTGGTGGTTATCCGTTTCCATGACGTCATACTAGGTCTTCTCAATCTCTTGGACGCGGACGGATAGTAGATGGCATTCGTCCATTTATCCAATTAGAAATATTGACCAAATCCCCGGTGTAAACGAAATAGCCACAACAACAGTAGCGGGCTGGTTTGCGTTTACGAATGCGTGTGGGCGTGTGGTTCCTTGCATTTCAGCGGAAAACAATTCATAGCAGCAGCTGGCTTGATGACTGAAGATGGCGGGGATGGCTTGACAGAATCTCTGGGGATCTGCGGATCTCTTTCTCAAAACATGTCTGACATTTCTGGAGCCCTTGCCTCGAACAATCTCCCATCTTGTCTGAAAAGAATATCAAATGTAGCTACTCTGATATCGACTACAGGTACACAATTTTTGAATTTACTCCTAAGGTATCAGGCAGTCTTATTTGCTTATTTGCATGTTAAAAACTTAAATCAGCCTGATGAATATTTCAGTGTTCAGATATATATGGAAATATAGTTTATAGTTTATAGGGGTTTTTTTTGGCATTTCTAAACGTCATTGGTTGTTGAAAAGGACTGATTCTAAGACAAGCGTCATGAGGCAAACAATCCTTTCCTTTGGAAAAAAAAAAACCAAAAAAAACAACAAGCACACACACACACACACACACACACACACACACACACACACACACACACACACACACACACACACACACATACACACACACACACACACACACACACACACACACACACACACACACACACACACACACACACACACACATGTCTTCACATGTCACATCAAGTTATTGTTTTTAAATACATTTTATTGTTGGTTAATTGCCAACAGTTTCGTTCAGGGTAAAACAGGGTAGCATTCAGAAATTGAAACTCACAGATCTAGACCCCCCCCCCCACCCCCACCACCGATCTCCCGTCCTTCCTCTGCGGTCTGCCCCTCTCCACTCCACGCCACTCCCACGCCCAAACCTCTCCTACCCACACCCGCCTCCCCCCCCCCCCTGACTTTCTCAGACGTAGACGTGACGTTAAACAATGTGAAGAACAGGTCCTCGCGCCCTTTTATCTTCATTGCTACCATGATCTCGCATCCCCGCGATACATAAGTTTCCAGAGGGCACGCCTAGCTAGCGGTAAGCAGTATTTACCACTGCCAAACCAGAGCCGAGACAGACATTCTGTTTCGCCAAGTCTTATTTAGGTCTGGGTAATCCGACAGGCTTCCCTATTCTTGACGACAGATTCCAGCCAGTGCTTCCCAACAAAGAAGATTCAAATACAATAATCGTTGATTTATCTGATATTCTGATATATCTATGTTCCATCAGCAGTGTAGTGTACTGCTGGTTTAACAATGCCCTTAGTTTGCCGACCGGCATCGTCAACATCGCCATGCCTGCGACTGAACCTCCATATGTCTCTGGTGTCGCCTACTTCTTTTAGAGGTGACTGTCGGTTTGTTTTGCCATTCCAAACTTGTTTATGTACAGCTGTGGAAGAGAAACTGTGGTTATTTATGAAACTTACCCATATTATCCCACTGCATACCCACAAAAAATGACATTCCGAGAATATGTAAGGTCTTTGTGTGCTTTGTTTGCACTAAGCATAGCCCCTCTCCTGAAATACAAGCTTTCCTTTGAAGATTCGATCGAGGGTTTTTTTGCGCGTCTGTTTGATTGTTTGTCTATTTTGTGTTTGTTTGTTGTCTGTTTGTGTTTGTTTTCTGTTGTTGTTGTTTGGGTTGGGTCATGTCTAACGTGATCAAGATTTTTTTCCTGATTATAAAGTAAAATTTCTGCTGGAAACATAAAAACCTAAAAGCTCTTGGGCGGGGGGTGGGGGGGGTGAGGGGCAGGGAGGTGTGTTGGGGGGGGGGGTGTCTACAGGGGCAAGGGCATTCATTGTAAAAGATCCTAACATGCCTCTTATGCATCAGCGGAAACGGAAACTATTTGAAATCAGGTTAATGTCAGTGTGGTCTGTTTGACTTCTTTTGTCTGTTTTGCAAAACCTTTGTTTCAACTATTTCCTTAACAACGACAAAACGTTTTACACAAGTTAGTTAGTTAGTTAGGGCTTAACGACGCGCAAACGTTTTAGACAAACAGCCACAGCAGCGTACACGTGTTAACGGGGAGTTTACGTGTGTATCATTATCATTGAATCAACTCCATCGGCACCGTTTTGGATGAAAATCTTAAAATTAATACATCGGTGCACAAACATCAGGGGGCGTCTGTACTTCGGAGAGTTTTGTTTCTTTGTTTCTTCGTTTCTTTGTTTGTTTGACACAGTCATTCTTCGACCCCGTGTATCATAAACTTTATGCCTTTCAAATCAAAATCGTGCCCGAGTTTTCAGGAACTGTCCACCACAGAGCTGCGTACAGCCGTGCTTTTCACTTATCTTAGCCGTTAATCCGTAAAGACTTTCATTTCACACAGGCGGTTCGCCTATCATTTGCCTCCCCCCTCGGCTGGAAGACTCCTAGCAAGACATTGCTATCTAATTTGTTATGTTTTTAGGCTTCACAGACTCGCTAATGGCGGCCTACCCACCAGAGATATACGACGCATCGATCCCATACCAGGCGCGCAAGCTTCGCACCCACTGCACATGCGCGACAGTGTTGGGAGTCACGTGGTTTTGCATCACTTTCGCTCTTCTTGGCTTGCCAGCGTTCTTTGGTGATCCTGTAGGCGGTCTGCAGATAGCGTAGAAGAAACAAAGTTGGGTATAAAAAGTTTTCAGACTCTTGTTGCTGTCTTTTACGGCTCTTTGGTCTGCTGGGAGAAACTCTACAGGCACCCGTGACCACGCCTTCCTTGGAAGAACAGCCACCCTTGGAAGCAGAAGGACGTCACCCAGAACTGAACACCCCGCTTACACGGTCACTCTCCTACTCCACAAACAAAAGGTAAGCGAAAAGAACAGAAAACCTTTTACGCAATGTTTCAAGGAAATTGGACCATAAAAGGCCTTTTTGTTGTGGTCTCTAATTCTTTGTCAGGCTTTTTTCTTGCAGAAACAAGCATCATTTTTGTTTTGAGTCTGAGAGAAGAAAACGTCTATGTACTTTTACCAATACCTTTGATAACGCCTCTCTTTTGTGAAGTTTTCCTGTATTAAAAAGACCTCTCTGGAATGACCACGTTATGATGACAAAGCAAACGTTGATTGGTTTGTTGTGTTCGTTAGCATGCGCGACCAGCATTTCCAAGTTTTGTTCTGTCGTTTCATTTGATGTGTTGTGGAATAGAGCCTGAGTGGCTTCAGTTAACAGATCAGTGAACGCCATGCCTAGAACCCCTCGGCTGTACTAGTGGCAGGATCTGGACCAGGTTGGTCTAGATGACAGTCAGTTGGAAGCAAAATTTCTGATTCATTAAAACGCGACTAAGTCACTTGTTTCGAGCGCGACGATTGGCTGATTATGAACGTCGGCGGTGCGGCCGTTGGCGAACGGGCTGCGTTTCCGGTGTTTTCGTGTTCGGGTAACAACCGGAAGTTGTCAGCCAACGGACAGAACCGATTTCCAAATAGCCGGTTACGTAAGTTGTGTGAGTGATGTATCCCAACGTTCATGTATACCGCTGTCACCATTAGAAACGGCTACTTGCAGACCGTAAGCCGGTGTGATGAGGAACGTCAGTTCAGTCCTCATTAGGCATGTGTGTCTCTGCTCTGTGTCAGTGTACACGATGAATCAACGACGAAGCACATTCATTCATTCACAGGCCCTTTCCTAATCGCGTTTCGCCTGCTTACCGGAGAAACGACACTCGGGCATGTCAACAAGGATAAGCGAAGCACAGCCCGCTGATTGGCTAAAACATTATCACGTGCGCCTGAGAGCCAATCAGCGCCGGCTTACGGTCTGCAATTAGCCGCCGGTGTCACCATTCCCTCCAGTACACCATCCTTGCATATCTCTGGCGTGGTTTTAAAACTCGGCCTGCGTTTTGGTGCTGGGTACGACTGGAACGGGGACTAATTCTGTTTTTTTTTTTTTTCTGCTAGAGTCCTGGTGTCAAATAATTGTCTACATATATACAGGGTGTATCAAACAAATATCTGTGTCCCTCACGAGCTCATTATCATTATATATCTTGTTCGCCCAGCCTGCACTCTGAACACATTCCGGCTAATTCTTTTATTAACGTACATGAGAGCGAATGACTCTAGATGTCACTGCTGGTAAATTGACTGCACACATATTCCTTTCTTCTTCTTTTTTTTTTCTTTTCTTTCTTCCTTCCTTTTTATTTTTTTTCTTTCTGTCTTTTCTTTTTCTCTTGTATTTTGTGATTTGCTTTTCCCTGATCTCTCGATTCCCCACAGTGCAGAGTAACTACAGTCGTCTGAAATTATGAATTCACTTACATGCCTGTTTGATGTTTATCTGGCTAAGTGTCGATAACTAGTTGCCCGGGGATGACGAAATAAAGTATTCTTGGAAAATAGGTCTTGTGAAATGGCAGTTGTGATGCCTGACACAAATCGTGGTGAAAAAGGACGTTAAACTCCCAAACACCCTCTCTCTCTCTCTCTCTCTCTCACACCCACACACACACACACACACACACACACACACACACACACACACACACACGCGCGCGCGCGCGCGCACGCATACACGCACGCACACACGAATAGACACAGATAGATCACGCTAAGACCAAAGGTGAGGTATGATACTGCACTGACCGTGTCAATAGACTAATACTCGTATAATATGAAAGCAATGACAAAATGTACTTTGCGTACATCTACTGTGTGTACACGCGTCGTTTAAAAGTGATTTTATGCACGGACATAGATCTGCGCAAAAGGGGTGGCGCCTAAGGGGTTAAAATAAAAATTCACCCAACACACGCGTTTTTGCACAATATTGTGACAGATAACCGTTATGCAGAGTGTGCTATGAATTTTTAAAATCCCACCATAAATAAGCCCACAGGACACTTTTAAACTTGTTTATGTCATTTTTTTAAACGCTATTTAGCGTTTTGTGTGACGTACGAGTTCGGGGAAAAAAATCCGAATTTTTCCCTGTAGTGGGCTTAATTCATACACGTGTCCTTAGGCATCTGCTGTCGTCACGTTTTACAGGCTGGTAAAATTCACAATTTCCTTATTTGGTCCCATTCCGTAGTAAATATGTTTACTGTCAAGGGCAGGTTTTTGGCTATACATGTATCTCGAGAAATGAGTGAGGTAGAACCACAATTCTTTTTGTGTGTTGTATTTCTTTTGACTCGGGCAATCTCAAGATCACACTTTCAATGCTCGGGTCTTGAGTTCGATTCCCGGGTAGGGCCAAATATTTGTGCTGGCCTTTTCCTCGTTGCCCCGTCTTTAATATCACTCATACGTGGTTGAGAAAGACGTTAAACTCCCAACCCCCCCCCCCCCTTCCCCTCCAATTCAGGACTACAAACATGTAATATAATACACCCCCCATGGTTAAAAATTTCGGCTGCCGGTAGCAACACACACACACACACACACACACACACACACACACACACACACACACACACACACACACACACACACACACACACACACACACGCGCGCGCGCGCACGCACGCACGCACGCACACACACATTTTATATTACATTCCCCCTCTCCACACAACACCACTGCTAGGTCATTTCTCCGCTTTAAAAGAAACGGTAACAAAATCTGCTTCTAAGCTGCGTAGGCAGAAGGCAATACATGCACTGCTGCATCAGAAATAAATACTCTACCTGTCAGACCTGCACTGCAGGCAATAAAATCATGTTACAGGATACCTCCTTCATAAGCGACCGAAATGTAATATCAATCTTTTTTCAGTAATGTCCTTGCTTTGTTTGAAGTCATGCGTCGACAATAAAAGGCGAAATAAGAGTATAGCCTGCATATCATTACGTACACGTTTCGTTTTTCAACTGTATTCGCCCTATGCCACAGATCTTTATTGATGAAACGCATGTGACATGCACAAAGTAACGTCTTCGCTTTTCTTGTAAAGTTATGGGTGGGTGTTTTAGGAGTTTAGGGGTCTTTTTCCACCACGTACGGCTGATATCAAAGACGGGGCAACGAGAAAAAGGCCAGCACAAATATAATTATGTCCCCAGCCGGGGTTCGAACTCACAACCCGATACTGGTCGGGGAATTAGGTACATGTAAATGTGTGGTGTACTGAAATGTGGGAACGTGTGTCGAGGAATGCCGAGTTGCTTGTTAGTGGCGTGAGAACGATGTATTGGTTTGAATGTTTGATGGTTTAGGGAAAAGTCTGACGCATTAATTATGTTTAAGTGGTGCAGTGCATAGAGTGTATTTAGTGTCCAAGTGAACGTTACGTGCGAGTGGCAGTGCTGGAATCTGTTTGAATGCTGGGACTCGAACCCTATAGGTTCACAGATAGGTATATAAGTTGGGGAGGTTTGGAATGTTAGGGAGACTGAACTTGAGGTTCAGCTTCTGGTCGTGAAATACACTATTCTAACTGTGCCTCGGACTTCTAATTCTTCATGTGCAACACTCAAGTTTAACACTTTATGTATCTATGAAACATCATTTGTCGTGTTCGTATTAACAGTGACCTATGTTTCATGTCCAACCAAGTCTCGATTTCAGTACTTTGAATCTCCATTTTATTTGCTAAGGACAACAAAGAATGCTTTTAAGTCACGAGTGGGAAAGGACGTGAACCCCCCCCCCCCACACACACACACACACACACACACTGCCCCTTAAGTCACGAACGCCACAGAAACAAACAAAGAGAAAAAAAAAGAAGAAAAAAAAGGCGAACAAAGATCAACAACAAAAGGCCAAACATCGGGTTCTATGAGGCAATACTCCGGGAGAAATGGACAGGGTGGGTGGGTGTTTTGGGGTTTAACGTCCTGTTCCACCACATACGGGTGATATCAAAGACAGGGCAACGATGAAAAAGCCAGCATAAATATTTGGCCCCAGCCGGGATACGAACTCACGACCCGAGAATTAGAAGTCCAAGGCTCTACCATTCGGCCACCCCGGCTCCCCCCGGGAGAAATGGACAGAACAGATGGAAGCGTACAGCGCAGACAACATTATGAAGTCCCACTCTCCAAACACTCAAGCGTGGATCAGTCATGACTGTGTTTCCTGTTGACATGCAGATTTGCGAAGTAGCCAACACGTGAACATGGAAGCTCAAAGACCCGTCTTTCGAAAACCTCAGGCTCACAAGTCATTTTGAGTTGTTTCAGTGCTTTCCAGCACCGTGCCAGTTAGTTCGTGTTCACAATGATGGATTGAAACCCTCCAACTGGTCGTGGTCAGATGAACTGGACTACGTACCAATCAGAAGCCTGCATAGTCACACTCTCGTACAGCTGGTATTGAGCCAACACAAGGCTAACCGTCAAATAAAAAGCAAGGTGTCTGTTAACTCAGTCCCTACCAAGTAAGTTTGGGGTTGGTTGGTTGGTTAGCTGGGGTTTATCGTCCACGCCACAACGAGGTGATTGCAGACGGCCCTAGGGGGGCTGGTTATGGGGGATGGGGATAGCTACCCTAACTGTACAGTCCAGCTGAACACTTTTTCAATCCAGTCAGACTGCCAGGTCGACCACATTTTATGTATCCTTGACTGTAATGGACAAGTTACACAAACAGATCCAGTTCACAGTCAGTGGAAGCGGGGCAACGTGAAAAGGCCTGTACTAATTTTGACCCTGTCGGGATTCGAACCCGGGACCTTTCGATCTCGAGTCCAACGCTCAAACCGTTGAGCCACCGACTCCCCCAAAGTTTGGGGTTGTGCGTCTGTGGTCTTCTTTAAAAAAAAATCATAATTAATTCATAATTAATGAAATAAAATTTGGCTCAGGAGGAGTGTTGCGCTTTGATTAAACTCGTGTTTACTGCATTAGGAGCCGTGAAGGAACAGTAAACCTTGCCTGATTTTCGCATACAGGGCCACAACCGAAAGAAAGTCAAACACGTGGGCTACTCGTGCACGGTAGAAATATGTTAAAGTGTTGCTGTCACTCATTTACCAGTAGAGCTGCAGACCGTTTGTGGAGAGAGAGAGAGAGCAGTTCCACTGCACAACGGGAATGTTTCCAGCAGTTCCATTGCACCAAGGAACCGTTTCTTTTGAAGGCATAACTCGATCTGTTTGTGTAACAGGTCCATTATAGTCAAAGATACATCAAATCAGAGGCTTCCCAGTCGGACTGAACTGAATCGTGTTCAGCTGGGCTGTTCGCCTGTTCTGTTAGGATAGCCGTCCCTTCTCATCATAACCTGCCCGTCAGGACCATCTCCGATCACTCTTGTACCTGGGACGTTAAACCCTAGCCAGTGTTGTTGCCAGCCAAAGAAGGCAATAGGTCAGTTGGACCTGGCTTGAAGAAAACAATAGGTCCAATTGTCCTGGCTGGAAAAAAAGCAATAAGTCCAATCCCACGGTGCAAACTGACTTCAGCGGAGTGTTCAGTACTAGTTTGGAAAGTAGGTTTTCACATGACTGTTGAGTGTTCGGGGGCAATGCACTGTCGGTAAACTGAGACTGAGAGTCAGAATCACTGCCACTGGCACTTCATGGCAAAGTTTAAAGGCTGTTGCAGACTTCGTCCGCTTTGTACAAATTTCTTTCGGCCAGTTGACTGCCTCCACGCAAAAAAAAACAATAGGACATTTGACCGGACAGGGGTCAGTGCAATGGGTCTAATCGGAGATGAATCGGTCAGAGACCTGAGTCCCGGGCCTCGCAACAACACTTCTAGCTTACATAACCTACCGTTTATTGCACAGTTCACGCGGCCAGCAGACAACGGTGTATTGCAAGCACACGGGCGCACAACTATTCATAAAAGTCAGTTGTTTGGTGTGAAGCGTATTAATTTTGGAAGAGCAGAATCGTCCAGCACGGAATGCCAGCAAGGCAAACGTTTGTTCGTGTCAACACATGATTATTTATTAGGCCGTCGTAGAGATATTACAGTCGTTGCCTGCGACGACGATGTCAGCATAATAACGACTGGAAACATACACGATTACCATACCTAACGACAACAAAAGTATGCCGGGAGAAAAATCTACATTAATAATAGACTGGTAGTCGGTAGTCGGGTAGTGGATGAGTGGGGTTAGAAATACGCTGCAGGACCGAGAGTGTGAATGGTGATTGGAGGGCGGACGGCGGCTTCGAAATCCGTACTGAACCATTCCGAGAGACCGCGGTATGCCTCAAGCTATTTGTCCACCAATAGCGTGCTGGCGGCGCCAAATTAAGCAGACCAAACAGGATGTCCAAGACGTAACAAATGGCCCTCATTGATGTTTTCCGGAATGGATGACCGGCCCACTCTCTTCATTGCCACTTTGCCCGTGAAATTACCACGTGGACAGTCCACACTGAGTACGCACAAAGGGCGCGCCGGGTGAATAGTCATTCACAATCACTGTTAGTGGGGTGTTCATAAACGCACTGTGCTTCCTTCGTGGAGCATGATTCAGCACTGCACACAAACAGGACTGCGGTTTAGACATTGCAGTCTTTCAGAAAAATTCGGGTCCGTCCGTCGGCTGTTGGAAGATAATCACAGGCGCAGTCCTCCACTTTTCAGTGTTAAAGATCTAAGCTCCCAACAAAAAGCTTTCCGAAGTGTGAAAAAAATTTACAGAGTCGACCGTGCAAGCACAGTCAACTCTTTCACAGTTGCAGAGTTTTCAGCGTTCCTGAAACCCCAATAAAAGCCAAGGGCAGCCTGATTCCACAGCTCAGTTTGCCGGCGTTTTGACACTGAGCGAGAAAGATCGTGCGGCACTCAACATCTGCTAGACACTGTGGCGATGTGTCTCGCTCACTGACCAAAAGCCAAATAATGTCACGGCAATCTCGTGCTCTGGTTTTATAAGGTTCTCGAAGCGCTGAAAACTCTGCAACTGTGACAGAGTTGCCTGGATTATGCACAGTCGAAGGAGTCGCAGTTTTAAGAATTGCAATGTTTGCGGCTTTTTGCTGAGATTGCAGACCTTTAAGGCCTTGAATGGGATTGAAATGATGGGCGTCTGCCTGGTTCAACGCGCTCGATCTCTTGATGCTTACTTATTAAGTGCCGCTTTATCCGTTTCAAGCTCGAAGACTGAAACGTGGAGAATCCCGGAGTTGTTCTGTTGAAACGCGTTGACCTGACACGACTGTTTAGCTTCGTGTACTCAATGAAAGGTTTGAATGATATGTACGCACACAAACAGTATCACCGTCCAGTTCTTCACAAGCTGGGTGGGTGGATGGGTGTTTTGGGGGTTTAACGTACTTTTCCACCACGTACGGGTGATACCAAAGACGGGGCAACGATAAAAAAGCCAGCACAAGTATTTGGCCCCAGCCGGGATACGAACTCACGACCCGAGCATTTGAAGTCCAACGCTCTACCATTCGGCCACCCCGGCTCCCCTTCACAAGCTGGACCTGCAAATGCACGTCTTTTGGGGGATGTGTGGAGGGGGTCGGAAGGGGAGGTGGGGTTAACGGGCGGGGGTGGAGGGAAGGGGAGGGCACACCCAGTCAAGAACATGTTCGTAATGCCAGCTTGGTTGACGTTCTACCGGATATTTCAGTCTGTGGTACACAGACGGCATAGTCGAGCAAATACGGCGCATCCGTCAGACCATTTGAAGTCTTTTCAGAATCATTTGGCTCAGTTTCAAAGGACAGACGGCCAGCCAGTCTTTCTGTATGTGTCTGCAGGGGGAAAAGTGGAAACATTATTTTTGCCCTGCAGTCTGTTTCTGCTGAGACACAAGGTTATGCACGCATTCGTTTTGAACAAAAACATCATAGCTTGCTCTCTCCTCTAATATCGACTATTCACGGTTCATGCCGAAGAATGACAGCAGTATATACAATTCTGTTATTTCAAAATAATCTAAACTAATGATAGGCTCGAGAAATACAGGTGGTTGAGAACAAACAATCCGATTCTAGGTAAACACCATCTCAATGATCGTACGATTGATTCAGGCTGCATGCAAATTGGCAATATGTTGGGTGTTTTTTTTTTTCATCAAACTTGTCGGTCGTTCTCGCATGTTTTTTTTTTTTTTCTTTTCTTTTCTTTTTTTCTGTTTTTTTTTTTTTTTTTTTTGTCAGTGACAAATATCAGTCAGACATCTATCCCCGGTGGATTTCTGTTTTCTCCAAACGTTGTTGCCCATTCTGACGCTAATTACTGACCACTTTGAGACAGACGGCACAGGTACAATATTCCGCAGCCAAGAGTGATACCGGAAGGGGCGCAGAACACAGGACAGACCCCTGGGGTCGGCCATCACCGGTTCATTAGTGTCCCGGGGGTGGGTCTCGACCAGTGCCGGACTCACGGGCCGAGTCCGAGGTGTGCGAAACCACGGCCACAGAATTCTCGCTGCTGGAGCGATTCTGTGCTGTCAGTGACCATTCCTCTTTTAGACTGAGTGGTGGGAGTGGTCTTGTTTTCTGTAAAACTCTCATTGATCTCAAGCCGTCCAAACGTAGGCGCCGTGTAAATGGCGCCACCGGAAGTGCATGTAAGGTATAACTGTTGGTCGACGTGGCGTAGCTGTCTCCCTTGCCGACTTTCAATCTCTATCGGTACAAATCTGTCTGTCAGAGGCAGGGAATGGCGTGGCTAACGTTGTCCCAACTTTCCGCCGGTGTTGTGAATTTGAGATTTGAACGGTAATTGCGGCAAATTCTTTTGTTTGTTTGTTTGTTTGTTTGTTTGTTTGTTTGTTTGTTTGTTTATTTATTTGTTTGTTTGTTTGTTTGTTTTTGTATTGACGAACTCCGCGTCCGTGCGTCCATGTGTCCGCCGGCAGGGCGTCATACCCGTGGGAACCATAACAGGACAAATGTACTGGCTGACTGTGAAAGTATAGGACATTTGTCCTGAATACTGTGACATGCCCCCAGTGGCGAGAAAGTAATCGGACTTTTCGAACATAATCGGTCTGTGTCAGACAGATTGGGCGCATCTAGCGTAGAGTAAAGTCCCGGATAATACTGAGTGCAGAAATGTGTAGTTAACTCTATCAAATATGTTGAAAACCGTTCACACCCAGAAAAAAAAAAACACAAAAAAAACTGAGCAACAACAGCAGCATGTTTGGGGGGCAGTTCAGGGTTTAAAGGAGGTAATCCCACCATTCTTTCGTGGTATCTATCATCACACAACTTCGACGCCTCGGACAGTGACAGCGTCTGTAATGCTGCCACTAAGCCAACAGAAGCGTCCTCGATGACGCGGCGACCACAGTGAGCGCTCCAGTAATGTAACAACAGTTGTAGAATTTGAATGTTCGACCGCTCGCACAAAGTGTCAACAACATTGTACCGCATTAAGAGCTGTACTAGTCATCAAGATAGAGTATTTCGAGCGTACAAGCACGCTCACGGGCGAAACTGTTCCAAAACATAAGTTGGCTTAATAAAGATAGAATTAGCCCGTTTAAATGGCTACTATACTGCAGGGCGAAAGTTAAGGGCCGGCCTAAAAAATCTGCATATTTTACGTATTTATCTTTTACGCCAATACAAAATGATGAAAAAAATGTCAAGCTTGGGTTTTTTGCAACCTTACACACCGGTCCACATGCCTGACCCTGTTTTGCAAGCATTGCTGTTCAGCAACATTGTTTTCAGAGGCAGTGAAAATTTTGTAAAATGACGAGATTTTCACTGTGCCTTTCGTCAGCTTTATCTGGGGCAGCAGTATTGCTGCAGATTTCTGGTTTGTTGCACGTGAAGGCCATGGCTATACTGAAAACTGCTCACCAAAAGTTGCACTCGAATGGGTATTTTAGGGGCGGGCACTGGGGCTCTCAATAACCTTGCCTCCAAGAACGAAATTCTCAACACTGGATCGCGGAATGGCGCTGGGATGGCTCCAGGGCGGCGTTTCCGGCCGTGAAGTCTCCAGACGGCTAAGAGTGAGTCACTCTGTCATTCAACGGCTCCAGGCCCGCTTCCAGACCACTGGAAGTGCTGATGAGCGTCCTCGGTCTGGACGTCCGAGATGCACCAATCGACGCGATGATCGGTACCTCCAGCTCCGCACCATCCGCAACCGCACCATCACCTGCAGGGCGCTGATCGGCAACCTCAGAGCCGCTGCTAACGTCACTGTAAGCCGCAGGACTGTGAGCCGCCGTTTGCATGCTGTGAACCTGCACTCAAGGAAAGCTGTCGTCCGTCTGCCCCTTACGCCACGTCATCGCCGTGCCCGCATGACGTTCTGCCGCAACCATCAGCGTTGGAATCGACATCAGTGGGGCATGGTACTCTTCCCAGACGAATCTCGCTTCACTCTGTCGCACTGTGATGGCCGCAAACGTGTCTGGAGACGACCAGGCGAGAGATTCATAGACGCCTGCGTCCAGGAGCACGATCGCTACGGCGGGGCATCAGTCATGGTCTGGGCTGGCTTCCACTGACGAGAGAGGGAGAACCCCCCTGTACCAAATCAGGGGCAACCTAACCGGAATAATCTACAGAGATGAAATCCTGAGGCCTCGAATCATCCCTACCCTGCGTGCCATGGGTCCAGGGGGAACTCTACAAGAGGACAACGCGACGCCTCACCGCGCCAGGGTGGTCAGGGATGAGATGCAGCATCAGCAGGTTGTGCGATTGGATTGGCCTGCCCGATCTCCCGATCTGGCGCCCATAAAACATCTGTGGGACATTCTTGAGCGCCGGGTCATGGACAATCACCCCCAACCTGTTGATGGTGCCCCAATTCTTCCGGTTCCTGCAGCAGGAGTGGATGGCAATCCCTCAACAGGTGCTCCAGAACCACGTCCATTCCATGCGATCAAGAATTGGCGAATGCCTTGCTGCCCGGGGTGGTCACACCAGTTATTGAACTTTGATAAACCGAACGACGTTCCTTGCAACTTTTGAAATGGAGGGTTGGGTACTTTGGACGCTTGCTGCGCGAATGAAATTCCGTTGTTATTGATTTTGTTTACATGATTTGAAAGCTAAGATGTTGTATTAAAAGATTCTTTGAGATGAAGGTGTTGTGTTGAGTTGTTTGCTTTTGAGAGGTAATTCTTCTTCCGGCCCTTAACTTTCGCCCCGCAGTGTATAACTCAGACCTGAAAAAATAAGCAGTTCCAGCTTCTCGACAGTTTATATAATTATGCCACACCCTGTAAAGACTTTCGAACGAGTTTAGAAATCCGCTTTCAACAAAGTCGTTTTGAAAACAATACGCGAACGCATTGCCTGAAGAATATAGCCCGGAGAACATTGTACCAGTGAGAAGAATGCACCGGAAATATTCATTTTGCCGACTAAGGCATTTCATATGTCTTGCTGTGAAAGGTATTGTCTGGGACTTCTTTGTGGTATTCCTGGTCTTTCCTGTTTGCCTGCTGCTTTAAAATCGGTTCAACAGACTGTTTGCAAGTTCCTATCCATTGACGGCCTGCACTCTTTGTCACGGTTCAATGCATCGCCCAAACATTTGCAGCAGTTCCTGTTTAATTTATGCCATCTTTCGTAAAGTTGAATGCCTGTTGTTGAATCTGTAGAATCTGCGGAAGAGTCTTGAAAGGAATTGAAGAACAAATGTCTTTAATTTTACCACACAGAGAGTAAGGCAAAAGAAAAATGGTGCTCTTATATCGTGCTGTTTAACAATTAACACACTCGCTTTTTTCAGTTTTTGACATAGTAGTCCTCATCTAATGGATTTCAGTAAACGGGCAGATAGTTTCTTTATATCCTTAAAATGCGACTTATCAAGCTCTTTGAAAAGATTAATGTGTTTGTCTATTTTGCGTCATTACTTTCAGTATTTGTGTCTCCGACTGATGGGCACTTTTGATACAGTGTATCAGCAGGCACAAGGGTTGACCAAATCATTACCTACGGCAAATTTGAAAACGTACAGTTTACAGGTCCATCTCCTATACTTCTATGATCACAAACGCTTCTGGCCTATTGATGTTATGAGTACCATCGTGCCACTAACAGGGGAGCCGGGGTGGCCGAATGGTAGAGCGTTGGACTTCTAATGCTCGGGTCGTGAGTTCGTATCCCAGCTGGAGGCAAAAATATTTGTGCTGGCTTTTTCAACGTTGCCCCGTCTTTGATGTCATCCGTATGTGGCGGAAAAGGACGTAACCCCTCCCCCCCCCCCCCCCAAAAAAAAAAAAAAAAAAACCCACTCGTACCACTAACATTCTACAGGCTGAAGGCTGAAGGCAACGCGAAGGCAAAGGAGTCAGCTAGTAGGTTTGCGGTTTCCTTGTACCGAGGGCTCTCTCTCAAATAGCTATTCGATAGAGAGCCCTTCAGGCTTGGTGGGTGATTGAGAGTTTAACGTCATTTCCCACCATGTTTGGGTGATGGGGCAACGAGAGAGAGAGAGAGAGAGTCCGAGAGAGAGAGAGAGAGAGAGAAGGCCAGCACAAATATTCGGCCCCAGCCGGGATTCGTACTCACAACCTGTGCATTGACAGCCCAACGCTCTCATCAGTCTCAAAGTCACCTGACTGACCACTGCCGAAACCAGCTGACCGTGACAGGACAATCGACACACGTGACCAGACCTGCAGTAAGGGCCCGTAACTCGTCATGCTGACTTCCGTCGTCGTGCCGCGATGACGCTGGTGTGTAGGCAACTGGAATGTTTTGCCAGCAATGCTTGGCTAACCGTCTGTTATTGGCCCTCAGATCCGGCCATTTTGCAAACGGCAGGCCAATGATTCCACGGATCACTGCAGGGTTGCTTGTCGAACAGTTTGTTTGCATGTGTGGTCAGCGGAAAATTTAACTGCGCGGACATTTCTTTGCATGAGCAGTCAATGAGGCGCCGAACACGCTTGGTCACTGGAACCGGGAAACCGTCGATAATGCTTCAATCAAATGATAGATCTGTAAATGCCAGAGGTATCTGTGAATCAGTATGGACGGTTCAATGGGTGACAAGTTATCCATCACGCTATTGAAGTAGGCCCCCAAATCACACAGTTCTGAAAGTCTTCTAATCACAAAAAGCACCATGAGCAAAACTCATGTATACTCATGGCGCCAAGAACTCACGACCAAAATCTTTCAGCCTGTACCGAACGTTTTTTGACACTGTATCTCTTTGATTGATAAACCGATCGAAATCAAAGACTGAGTGCAGTCCAGATGTGCACTTCAAACCCCGGGGTGTTGTTGTGTCGTTGTTGTTGTTGTTGTTGTTGTTGTTGTTGTTGTTGTTTTCTAGTTTTGTTCATTTGTTTGGCTTTCGTGTTGTTTTCTGGGGAGCCGGGGTGGTCGAATGGTTTTTCATCGTTGCCCCGTCTTTGATATCACCCGTATGTGGTGGAAAAGGACGTTAAACCCCCAAAACAGCCACCCACTCACCACACTCACCCATCCACCCTGTGTTGTTTTCTAGTTTTGTTTCTTTTTTTTGTATTGTTTTGTTTTTGTTGTTGTTGTTGTTGGGTTTTTTTGTTTGTTTGTTTGTTTTTTGTTTTGTTTTGGTAACGGCAAGGTTGACGAGGATCAATGTGCCAATAACTTTTCCGTTGGGGTCGCAAATAATAGATACTGTACTTTTTGTAATAACCAAATCGATTATGCTGAACATTTCTTTTACCATTGTACAAAGATATCACGTATCTGGAACCGTGTTGAATGTATATGCTCTGAGAAATGTCAACAAACAATCCGAATCTCTGTTGATCAAGCTTTACTTGAGTACAAAAATAACACTTTAGAAGCGACAGAAACCTTGTATATTAATCATGTACTTTTCGTTGCTAAAATGTGCATAAGTAAGTTCAAGTACGGCACACCGGTAGATATTGTCTGCATGCTTGAATCAGAGCTACACCTAAGAAGTCTGTATTGTTAAATTGCTCTCTCTCTCTCTCTCTCTCTCTCTCTCTCTCTCTCTCTCTCTCTCTCTCTCTCTCTCATATACACTCATACACACTCTCACACACACCAGACACTCTCATATACTCCACACACACGTGCACACACACACACACACACACACACACACACACACACACACACACACACACACACACACACACACACACACACACACACACACACACACACACACACACACTGACACACACACACACACGAATATTAACAAATGTCATATAATGTAATTAAGCATCTCAGTTTATATGAGTATAAGGTATACGGCCGATATGAACACAATACATTTTATTGTAATAGTTTAGAAAATGTAATACAAAATGTACAAGAAGAAATACAATCACTGCTTTGGAAAAGAAACAAAAGAGAGCCAATGAAGAATGGATGCACGACCAAAAAAAAAAAAAAAACTGTAAAAGGAGAAAAGAAAAAAAAAGAGGAAAAAAACCAAATAAAACAAACAAAAAAATAAATAAATAAAAACCCTGAGTCTGATGCATCCATGCATGCAACTGAGGCTAAAAAAAAAAATAAAAAATAACTTTTCCGTTGAAAAATAAAGTTCACTGTCATTATCACTGTCTTCGTTTTGCTTTTGTTTTTATTTTTCATTATCCTTGCGCCTGTTCGCGTAAAGATTGAAAATAACAGTTGTTTAAAAATGGCATGTGACTGTCTTCGCAGACTGTCAGTAAGCCTGACCACTAAAAAGGGCACAGGAAGGAGCGCCTGGTTCACACATGAAACAAACCCGACCATGTCAGTCATGTCCGATACATCTGCATTATGTCCGTGTTTTTTTTTTTACCCCACGATTCTATTCTTAGTGACGTAGAAGCCATCAGCTGGCAAAGGATTGGCACCATCCTTCGGATGAATCTACGCTTTACGACTAGCGTCGTGCGGGAACCATCATATTCAAACTATTTTTGTTACACTGCAAGTCACTCCTTCGTTTCGTTTAGCGCGCGCGCATACACACACACACACACACACACACACACACACACACACACACACACACACACACACACACACACACACACACACACACACACACACACACACACACACACCCGATGGTAGCTTCGCTGATGTGTTAGCAGAGCACGTCAGCACCCCATCATCTAGGAGTGCGCTGGCCGAAACTAGTGTCAGAGACTACACAGGTGGTCTGTTTGCCCTTTTGCCCGCCGGTCGTCCTGTAGTGGCAGCCAGAGCCTGGCGCACCATCACCATCGCCATCAGACCTGGGAGCTGATGACCAAGCCATTATTGAGGAACCAATGGAGCGGAAGAACAATCAGAATAGACAGGCTGCTGGGATGGTGGAAGACAGGACCCTATACTGCTCTGGAACATGCTGCAGTGTTTGTGATGGAGGCCTAATGTTCATGTTCACGTTGAAGAGCAGATGTTGTATTGACCCTCCGTCCCAGTCCCGTGTATAAGCAGTTTTCCTCACTCATTGGAAAGATCATTTTCGCACATATACAGTTCACTGCTAAACTCGGTCTTGATGGTTCATCAAAGGTTTTGATTATATCAGGGTTTAAAATCTTCCACTTCTTGGCGGATTTCCACCTTTAGCTTAAAATCCCCCCCCCCCCCCTTCCTCTAAAGCACTTACAATCACCCTATGTGGTGGAAAAGGACGTTAAACCCCCAAACACCCACCCACCCCTAAAGAACTTACAACCATGCCAAAGCGCACCAAACTGCACAGACTTTAGTCTAATTCTAACAATATTCCTACAGAAAAATTGTTTCCTCATCTGAAGCACTTAAAATCATGCCATGCACCAAACTGCACAAATTTTAGTCTAAAATTGGGCCAGTTCTGTTGGGCCAGTTCTGTGTCTGCCAGCGGAGGTGTGTGATTGCGGGTGGGCGGGCGTGTGCGGGTGCGTGCCGGTGTGTGTGTGTGTGTGTGTGCGTGCGTGCGTGCGTGCGTGCGTGCGTGCGTGCGCGTGTGTGTGTGTGTGTGTGTGTTTGTGTGTGTGTGTGTGTGTGTGTGTGTGCCTGTGTGTGTGCCTGTGTGTGTGTGTGATTTATTTTAAATTATGATCTTAGTATAAGGAGCGGAGCGATTGCATGTCTAAAGACAATTTTCTGTTTTAAAATGTATTTTTATAACAGATAATAAAGTATTTTTGAATTTGAATTGAATTTGAAATTATTTGAAAAATACTTCGGGGGAGCATGCCCACTACCAGCAAAATGTATCTGCTTTGCAGACGCGCAATCGTGGCTTGACCACTTCGGCACTCAACGCTACACACGTTTCCACCTTTTTGATCATTGACCATCTTAATCCCTGTTACTATATCATACACGCTGCCTGTTTTCAACAGCAATCTTAAAACGTTCCTTTTTCTTTGGGGAGGGGGGGGGGACCCTTCCAGTAATTTCCTCAGCCGCGTGTTGGTCTTTGTTGCTTGAGCGGCGTGAGGCCACAAATAACTAACACCAGTAATTTTCTGTTTAACTAGTCAGTTTCACCAGTGTATGTCTGTATATAGTTGTATAATGTGCGTGAGTGTGAGTGAGTGATAGGCGCATTGAGTTTTATTTAAAGAAATACGCCTTACAAATACCATTTTATTATTATTATTATCATCATCATCAAAGGGATGCATATGAGGTGGCTGCAGTGATTCCTTTAAATGATGACTTTTCACTATCAATCATATGCTAAACCTTACCGGATTTCACTGACTGAAATACACACTGGTTACGACCACCCCAGTGAAAACGTATGCAATTGCCTTAGTCTTCCAGTTAAATTCTTCGCTCAGGGTGCAGTAAAACAATCAAAAATAACTGTTAAACGCACAACCCGTATTTTGGCATGGTTTAGCTTGAACATTATGCTCAAATGCTGGAATGGTGGTACGAGATATGTAAGTGCTTAGGTAATTAATTATAAATATACATGTATTAGTTTTCGATTTGAAAAATTGTTGCTTAGAATTTCTTCAGTCAAAGTCTTTGAAATATCCGAAGAAGAAGAAACAAAGTTTCAGCACACCCTTGATTTTGTCATGTTTTAGCTTGAAAATTACACCGTGGTATGTTGCCCACCTTCCCATACTATCAATCCCCGCCGTCAGTTTTGGTTTCCCTTGATTGCCCTCCCCCTCCTCCCCATCCGCCTCCCGTCACACACACACACACACACACACACACACACACACACACACACACACACACACACACACACTTCCCAACTTCACTCGGAGCCGCCCGGTGAGAATATGTTGCAGACTAGCAGAAAGTTGAAGCTGAGTTTGGAGTGGGGAGATGGGGTAAGGGGTGGGGTGGCCGGGGGGGGGGGGGGAGGGGTGGGGGGGTTTGTGATCATGACTCGTGCCGAACATGATGTCGGAGACCGAGTGAACCAATCGATGACGTTTAGCGAGGCAATGGAGCGGGGGTCGCGATTAGCACAAGGGGGGCCCCAGCGATACGGATCGGAAGTTGGACTCGAGGCTCGTATCACCCTACCCCGCCCTCAGACTTCAACACCCCCGTGTCCACTGCTTTATCGGCCTCTCCGAGGCCTCGTTAGTCTTAATTCATAGCCCTCCCGCCCACTCACTCACACACTCAGTCCACCGGCAACCAAAGTACACGTCGTCAAATGAAGTGTATACTTACAGCCCTGTATCGTACCGTATCGTACCGTATTGTACCGTATCGTGTCGTGTCGTGTCGTGTCGTGTCGTGTCGTGTTGTACCATTGTATTGCTAAGCCCCTACCCACAGGAGGTTATTGCGATCAACTGCGTACGTCTGCTTGTGTGTGTGTGTGTGTGTGTGTGTGTGTGTGTGTGTGTGTGTGTGTGTGTGTGTGTGTGTGTGTGTGTGTGTGTGTGTGTGTGTCTGTCTGTCTGTCTGTCTGTCTGTCTGTCTGCAAAATATCTCAATAAAGGGAGAATCAAAGAACACCATTTTTGGTGTGTGTGTGTGTGTGTGTGTGTGTGTGTGTGTGTGTGTGTGTGTGTGTGTGTGTGTGTGTGTGTGTGTGTGTTCATTATTTCAGTTAACCTTGCACAAGGGTCAAGGTCACAGGGGTTTTTTTTTTTGTTGTTGTTTTTTGAAAATCAGCCTATGCCTACCGCAACTAAGGCATCAGCTCAAGGGAGGCAACTAAGCTGGCGTGGCATTGTCTTGTCCTGTGACTGTGATTTTTTTTTTTTAATGCAGATAATCGACCTTATAAAAATCGTGATAAAAGTCATTTATAAGGTCCCCATACCTGTACGGGGAAGTTGTAGGTGACAGAACACATGACCAGAGCTCAGCAGCGGCAGAGCGTTTCAACTTTTTCCAGTAAACTCATGTTTTTGATTTCATCGTCGTGGTGGACAAAAGACGTTATTCACGTTATCACCCCGACCTAAGCTTCACTTGTCAGCTCAGCTCAGCCTACGTATTTCTTTACACTCGTCGCTCGTGGTAAAAGGTCAACTTTACAAACAACTGCGATCGTTCTTTGGATGCATCAAATGGCCCTTTATGCGTCTAGCACTAATTGCCGGGGAGAAGTAAATAACAAAGACTCCGTTTCAAAAACGCAGGAAGTACAACATAAAACGACACGTCAATTAACTAAAGCAACAAGACTAAAAAAAAGCCGTTATCGTGATGTTGGGAAAACATAAAAACCTTGCCACGTGTAAACGGCATCATGGTGTTTAACGGAAGCATTTCAGTCAGACAGATAGAAACCACGGCGAGAAATGAAAGGTCGCCGCAGCAAAGAACAAGGAGGAACGGCCCCGTCCTACAAAGTTGTTTCTCCAAACTTCATTTTATTTTGTCTTTGTTGTTATTGTTGCCGGTTCTCCCCTCTCCAAGTTCTACCAATGACACTAGATCCTCTACGACCTCGACCGATTAGCCACGTGACTGGGGGTGGAGCCGGATGGGGGAAGAAGGGAGGGAGAGAGAGAGAGGCAGAGAGAGAGAGAGGGTGGATGGGTGGGTGTTTAGGAGTTTAACGTCCTTTTCCCCCACATAAGGGTGATATCAAAGACGGGGCAACGAGAAAAAGGCCAGCACAAATATTTGGCCCCAGCGGCCAGGATTCGAACTCTCGGCCCAAGCATTGAAAGTCCAACGCTCTACCATTCGGCCACCCTGGCTCCCCAGAGAGAGAGAGAGAGAGAGACGTCAGTTCCGTGATCTAAACATTTGACGTCAGCCTCAGGCAGGTCGTCATACAGAGAGAGAGAGAGATGACGTCAATTCCGTGAAGTAAACTTTCGACGTCAGTCTCTAGCACTGAGATCGTCTGAGGATGCTTGTTCATGTCTTGTGATTTCCCTGTTGGCTTTGTGACTTCTCCGACTGAATTATTTTTCACATGAAATCTGGAAGATCTAGAGGGCTGATGAAATGTCGGAAGCAGTGGCGATACATGCAGATTTTGTCTGTGAACCAAAGATTTGACGTCAGCCTCACGCTGCTCGTCTGACAGATGATACTTCTACATATCTTGTGATTTCCTTGTTGCTTTTGTGACTTCCGTGACTGAATTAATTTTGACATAAAATCTGGAAGATCTAGAGAGCTGATGAAACGTGGACTTAAGTGCCTTGGTTTGTTTTTACGAAATTGCAAAATTGGAACTTTTTTGACCGGCGCTTCTCGCAGAAACGTGAACAATGTGTTTATCAAAAAGCTCTGCTATTCTTAATACTAAAGCTATAATAGAGCAGCAGTTCATGTCATATGTGCAGCTGGTACAAGTGACAAAAATACCGGAATGATGAGTAATTTGAAGGAGTCTTTTCACAGATATTTGGCCTTATATGCAAACCACCCCTACCTCGGAAATATTTTTCTTACACAAAACCTGTCAGAGCTACATAGCTGTGCTACGAAAACAGGCAGTATAATTGGATGATCTTCCCAATTTCAGAAAATGAAGCCATTTGAACATTTTTTTCGAAAAAATTCGTAACATGACCGATTTTTAAAAATTGGCGATAACTCTTTTGAAAATGCAGTAGGCTAAAAATCGTGAAAAATAGGTCTGGAGAAGGTGAATTCCCATTTTATCTCAAAGTAAAAAGGCCTCCAACGAGGTGGTTTAGGAGATAGCCATCATTACATCCGTCCACACACACACACACACACACACACACACACACACACACACACACACACACACACACACACACACACACACACACACACACACACGTCATTCGCGCCAAAAAGAACGCAGCAGCAAAGTGTGCACGTAAGGTGTCTATGACGCAGATTTCGTTACGTCACTGTGTGCGTGAAAGTAAGTATTGTGTGGAGAAACGTCACAGTCTTGTTTTGTATCACTGAAACTTGCTGCTGCGCGTAGCAAAATCTGCCCCGTCTCATAAAGTTGTTTCTCTATAGAGAAACAACTTAAAAACGAAGTTTCACTGTCAATTCAAAAGTGTTTCCAGTCGAGGACGCGGTCCTCGCAAGTGAGTAGGGTCATATTTCTGTGCTCATGCAAACTGTCTGTGCGCTGGTGTGTTCAGATTCTAGTGTTGTGCTTGTAACTTGATATTCCAGATAACGCACTTCGAGTCGGTGTTCAACGTCCATGTGTTGGAATACTGAGAAAGAACAACTAACAGATGCTGTTGCTTTTTACTCTGCCGTGGTTGTTTCAAACAAGAAGAAGGTCAAAATTGTTTCAGGTTGTTTTGTTAATAATGATAATAATAATAATAATATTAAGTATTGTACAGGCGCTTCACCCAATTTCATGAACCGGCTCAAAGCGCCGCGAACTGAACCCAACACGCACGCTCACGTGAATCACATTCTCTCACACACTAGACATAAACACATTACAATCACGTGGTGCGAAGGGTCAGCTCAGCTATTCAAATTTCGGAATTTAGAATTCCATTTATTTTTCAAATTTTGTGGGCTGAACATTTCCAAAGCAGAGGGGGGGGGGGAGCCGGAGTACCCGGAGAGAACCCCCGACGATCGGCCAGAATGAACGGTGCCACATACGAGAAGGAAAAATTCTTTGCCCCGAGTGGGACTCAAACCCTGACCCCTCGCATTGGTGACAAGTCTCTTAACCACTAGACCACCGACCGCCCCATGAAAGTGAGTGCAAACAAACAGACAAACAAACAAACAAACAAACAGCGGTTTTATTTTGTTAACATGTGAGATTCACCGACTGACTACAATCGCTGAATGTTCGCTAAAACGTCCTTTTCAGCCATTTTTACAATCGCCTCAGCACTCTCCCGCCTCGAGTCACCTCCACCACTCTACATGTTCATTTCCAACACCCCGAGCAGGGTCTAGCGGTCGCGTGACTCCCCATGAGCACCTACCCGCCGTCCGCTCCGCTATGATCCTAGGGTCGGCACAGGCCGCTCCGCTATGATCCTAGGGTCGGCACAGGCCGCTCCGCTATGATCCTAGGGTCGGCACAGGCCGCTCCGCTATGATCCTAGGGTCGGCACAGGCCGCTCCGCTATGATCCTAGGGTCGGCACAGGCCGCTCCGCTATGATCCTAGGGTCGGCACAGGCCGCTCCGCTATGACCCTAGGGTCGGCACAGGCCGCTCCGCTATGATCCTAGGGTCGGCACAGGCCGCTCCACTGGAGAGACGCTTCCAGGGTTTTGTTTCGGATTTAGAATTTGAAATTTAGGCTTCGGACTCAAATTTCATACTTCACATTTTCCACTGGTATTTGAAAATGTTTGACATTGTGGTATCGGTATTAGGTACTGGTATTTTGTGTTGGTCCCATTACTTTTGCAAGGGAAATTCCGGCTGCTACCCGGACGGCCATTTGCACAGCGCCATCCATTTTTTTTTTTCCTGCATGCATGCATGGTGTGTACCTGTTTTCCGTTCCACGGCCTCCCCCAGATGGAATTTGATCTTTAACGCGCACATTTGAAATTAATGCATGTTTGTTGACAGAGACGCGTTAACGAGACTGCACGTGGATTTTCGCTCGATTCAGTTTGGGAAAATCCCGAACCAAATTCCTGCCCACCATGGGATTCGAACTCTAACCACTAGGCCAAGTACAAACACAAAATAGAGACTTTGCAACCGAAGCCATTGTGAAATTGTTTGATGGTTGTGTCACCGACTCCTGACGGAGGAATATCGCTGGAATTAACACGTCAGTGTCTGATGTATCAGCTTGAACCACACCGCAGATTTGACCTCCTATCTCGTGGACAGAGGGCTTAACGACCGAACCTTGTGTCGTGAAAAGCAAATCCCTCCCCGATCAGTGTCTTTGTCTCCTGTCTGTCTGTCTGCTGGTGTTTCTACACCAGACTCCTACAAAACGCTGATTGGTTTTATCTCTGAATAGCGATCATGGGTTCACTGTGTCAAGTGTTGGATCTCAGAAGCGCTAGGTCGAAGAGAGAATTAATTTTGTTCTTCACAACAAAACAATGTGCCTGCGGCAACTGCTGCACGAAGAAAGGCTCTTTCCTTCTATAGTTTTCTTCATCAAAAGAACGGGATGCATTCTGCTAATAATTCAGGGCATTGATACTGTAATGTCGCAGCGTCCAAATCGCAAAATTATGCGATTTGCGGTTTTACAGACTGATGTTGAAACCCTGGATGCCGAAGTGGTCAGTTTTGTTTTGTTTTTGAATATTTGATTTTGGGAAGAAGCTTCCTTTGTAGCAGTTTAGGATTTTTAAGATGGTATTTGTTTTCCTGTTTTCCAAATGCGCAGAGAGAGAGAGGGGGGGGGGGTGTTTGGGGGTTTAACGTCCTTTTCCACCACAAACGGGTGATATCAAAGACGAGGCAACGATGAAAAAGCCAGCACAAATATTTGGCCTCAGCCAGGATGCGAACTCACGACCCGAGCATTGGAAGTCCAACGCTCTACCAGTCGGCCCCCGAGAGAGAGAGAGAGAGAGAGAGAGAGAGAGAGAGATGCAGTGAAATGGAAAGGCGGGAAGAAAGACATTCCTGAAAAAAAATTAAAAAAAAAACAAAAACAAAAACGTCCATAGTATAATTATGGTCAAATTGTGTGGTTCAATAAGCCTTTTTCCGGGATATGATAGTTGGACCGTAAGCACACCAACAACAACCACAAAAAGAATAAAAGAAAGACACAATGCCGACGAAGGAAATTTCTGCGCGTAGTTTACGCGCTGTTCCACAAACCGCATCTATAGGAAGCAAGCGCGACGAGAGCGAGTGAAAAAGAGAGAGTAAGGACGGTCGTGAGCCACGACAAATATTTGTGTGACAAAGCCCGCCCGAGCAGACGGCTGTCCACGATTGATGATTGGTCCACCGGCGGAGAAACACGCCGATAATCTGTCTCAATACATAAGTGTGCCTTTCCTCATTTGAATATTTCTCTCCTCACTTTTTCTCTTCCCCTAGTTCTTTTCGGTGAACTTGTAAGAGCTGCGACATCCTTTGATATGGCCAGTTACTTGAGGTTTCTTGGTCCCCGGCGGAAAGGCCGAAGCTTTTTGCCATGTTTATTCTCCCCACCCGGGCGCAATTTAAAAACATGACTCGGAAGGAGTGCGGACCATTTATCGGAAATCCATAACAGAGTCGCCGAACCCCACTGGTCTAGAACCGTGCAAATTGGCCGGCAAAGTAAATAAAGCTTGATCATTGTGTTTCGCCAGCGCATTTCCGCTCCGTGAGTTTGACGCTATCATCCATCACGTGACGGAAGCCACGTTGGGTCGCTCGCGACTGCACAATGTTTTCGGGATATTTAACTCTGTGGGACATACTTACTGAATATGGATCACCCGGCGGGCAAAAAGAGCAACAAATATAAATCTGTTATTTCATTGTCCCTTTGGCTCTCATTTGCGATGTGATGTCATGCAGACCGTTGGACTGCTGTCCGTTCACTGCCTGGAGCTTACCCCATTTCCTCTGGAACGATGGCCCTTTCCAACAATAGACCAGCGCTGTAAATGGAAAGATACTGAAGAAGAATAAAGCAAAACTTTTTCGATTCTGAAATCGCGTGTTCCAGTCCTCTTCCAGATTTAATTTACATACGGTTAGCATGATAATGACAGACTAACAGTGGCGGACAAAAGGCGTCTTTATATATTCAAGGTGGAAAGGCAGGGAGAAAAATGCCTCACGAACACCACAGTAAAAGTACAGTCATGCCTAATTCAAGGCTCGTTAGAATTCACTCATACATTTTTTCGGCTAATTAGCTAGTTTTCATTGATGTTGTTAAGCTTCTTTTTCTTCAGTGTTCATGGACAACACACAAATCACACAAATACGTCATTCACAGTAAAGAGAAATCTCTTTCGTGTAGCCTTTTTTTCTTTTTTTCTTTTTTTTCTTTTTTTACTTGAGTTTACCTCAATGCCTACCAAGTATGTTTGGGGTTGTCACTAAGGAGATTCATTCATGTCTGCGTGGATTTAAATTTGGCTTGGTGGGAGTGCTGCACTTTAATTATACTCGTGTTTGCTGCAGTGAGACCCATCAAGACACCACTCATCTTGCCTGATTTTGTGTACACGGCCAAAGCCGAAAAAGAGTTTTTTAAAAAAAAGTGGCATCCTTGTGCGTGGTAGGAAATGTGCTGACTAAAAGGGAAAAATCTGTTGTTTCTTGTGAAAAGGGTGTACATAATGAAAATAACGCCATTATAACTAGAAATACATGGGGGAAAGGCCGTAGCTCATAGGCTGCGGTGTGTGCTCTGAACAGTCTTGTACTTAGGAAAAAAAAGGACGTCCTACAAAATATACATTCTACGTTAAAACTTCTTTCTTTGGACAGCACAAAAAGACCGATGAATTAAACACGTTCCCTAGAAATTATAAATTCGGATCTGCATAATCAATGAATCTGCACACAGTAGACTTGCTTATTTGAATTAGACATCATGCAAAATGATGAAATACCTGGATCTCTTGCATTGCTGGAAAGGTCCGAGACGTACAGTCATTAGACTTCTCTGAAAAAAAAGGTACTAGAATGGCGACTCCGTACTGATGGTGTATTGTTTGACAATTTCATTTTTGTTCCATCACGAACACAAACTGTCGTGTCTCTTATCTAGACAAAATCACCTTGTCCAGTTTGGGACAAGGGTCCAAGTGTCTACAAAAAAAAGAAAGAAAAACAAACAAACTAACAAACAAAAGAAGACACAATGACGGTATGGAAAACAAAACACTACTCGGTCTCCACGAGAGGGTGGGTGGGTGTTTGGGGGTTTAACGTCCTTTTCCACCACATAGGGTGATATCAAAGACGGGGCAACGATGAAAAAGCCAGCACAAATATTTGGCCCCAGCCGGGATCGAACTCACGACCCGAGCAGGTCTCCACGAGAGTCTTTGGCAGTGATACTACAGCCATTATCCTCAGCGGGACCAGTAAGGAGCCTCACAGGAACTTTGCTGAAAACGCATGATAACTGATATGCGAACAGCTGTCTGCGTTTCCATCTTACAGCTCCATCACTTGCGATACACCTGTATAACTTCTTATGTCAGTGCCAGAAAAAAGGAGGGTGGTTGGGTGGGTGGGGGTTTAACGTCCTTCTCCACCAAATATGGGTGATATCAAAGACGGGGCAACGATGAAAAAAAAACCAGCAGAAATATTTGGCCCCAGCCGGGATACGAACTCACGACCCGAGCATTAGAAGTCCAACGCTCTACCATTCGGCCACCCCGGCTCCACTACCAGAGGAAAGGAGAAATATTTTGTTTGATACAAATGACGGAATGGACAAAATTCATCGAGATTTCATCGAGACAGTCTCTGGCACTGGTACCTTAGTCTCTCCCCTCCGTGGGGCCGGTGAGAGAGTCCCAGAGGAACGCAGATGAAAACATATTATAACTGATATGCGTGCAACTGGCTGAGGTTGTCAGTACAACTTCATCATCTAGATATACAGCATGTCGGCTGCTGTCAGGAGAAAGGAGACAAATTATATTTGATACAAATGACGGTATTGAAAGAAAACAACATACAACTTCACAGTTCCTCAAAACAGTCTGTGGCACTGGTACTATTACAACCGCCCCCGATGGGAACAGTAACCCCAAAGGAACTTAGATGATAAGTGGTATGCGTACAACTGTCTGAGTTTGCTATTACAACTTCGTTATTTGAGATGTATAACTTGTCGGCTGCTACCAGCTGCTGCAGATAGAAGAAGTAATGTGCGTCTGATGCATTTGTTCTTTGTGTATTGTGGTGGTACAGGAAGCAGCCAGCTTTGCGTTATCGGCTGAAGGCTGTTTACAATTACAGCTCATGCTGGAGACTTTTTTCTTTCCCTTTCCTAAGTTCATTATAATGTGTTGACGTAGATCTCAGTTTTATATATATTTAGATACGTAAAGAAAAACGATGAACTTCTTTCTCTGAAGGAAACACAGACAGATTGATTTTGGTGGTTTTTTTGTGGAACTACAACTGAGAATTAAAATTGTTCACCCTTTTTTTAGAACCACCCTCACTCTGTCCTTCCCTCCCTATGCGCGCACCAAAAACATGTAGCTTGTCATTAAAAAAGAAAAGAAAAAAGAACAAAATCAGCTGTCTGAGCTCTCTCTCTCTCTCTCTCTCTCTCTCTCTCTCTCTCTCTCTCTGTGCCTCTCTGTGCGTGCGTGCGTGCGTGCGTGCGTGCGTGCGTGCGTGCAAGGAGGGAGTGGGGGGCGGGTGAGGGGCGGGCGGCAAACTACGCATAGAAAAACAAGGCAAACAGGTGTTTTGTGACTCAGTGCTCAGCTACATCATCCCTTGCACGCCTGTCATGGCGGAGCGGATGTGACGTAGACGTGCGAGAGACCAATGGGGGAAAAGCGTGTGGGTTGTCTCCCTCCACCGCGCGCGTAAAGTCAGTGATGTCAGACTATTTCACAACAACTAATCAAACAGAAAGAATAGCGTCACCCACGATCATAGAGGCCGGGGTTGTGTGCGTGCGGTGTGTGATATAAAACTGTCTGCCCCAGGGCTGGTCTTTTCGACTCAACACACACTGACTGCCAGCTCCTCGTCTCCCTTGCCCGCCACTGACACACGCGAGCGCGCCGAACGTTTGGACTGGACGAAGAACGGGTTTGATAGGGTTAAGCCGCCAGCGCGAAATACACCATACACAGGTAGGAAATATGATTTTCTTATACGTGTTTCATCTGTGACCTTTCGTTAATCATCGTTCATTTGTTTGTTTGTTTGTTTTTTTTTTTGTTTTTTTTGTTTTTGTTTGTTTTTTTTGTTGTTTTTTTTTTGGGGGGGGGGGTTGTTATTATTTTCATTGCTGCGGTTCTTATCTATCTGTTCTATTTTTTACCTTTCGTGAATCATTGTTCCTTTGTATCTCTTTTTTCCCTTTGATACTATTTCTTATTCTAATTTTTCTTGCTGTGGTTATTGCTTTGTTTTCAGTTGATTCTGACCATTCTGTTTCATGCTTGCTTGTTTTCTTCTTGTCACCTGGAAATCGAAGACTTTCTGTAAACTGTCTTTAAAAAAAACTGCAAAATAGTATTTGCGGTAATTATCCCTGTTTGTATTGTTTTATATTTTTAATGTTATACATTCCAATCAAAAATACGTCAGATTATGTGACATTAATTGCTTACGAGTTTAATTCGTGTGTTTAAAATATTGGTCTACGCATTGACAGGGGTGCAAGGGACAATGACACGTAGCTGAACACTGAGTCACAAAATATGTTTTCATTTATCTATTATTGTTATTATTATTGTTGTTTTGTTGCTGTTGTTGCTGGCCAAAATGAATTGTAAAGTTTGTTCTGAACTCGCAATGAGTAAAACCATTATTATAGCATATCCGTAGCGCGCTAGAGTATCCCACGGTTTTGATTTTTTTTCGGTTTTGTCTCTGTCTGCGAAAATCAGGCAAGATTAACGGTTCCTTGACGTCTCTTACTGCAGCAAACACGAGTATAATCAAAGTGCAACACTCCCAAATTTACTTCCATGCAGGCAGACATTCATACATGAATTAATTATGATGTTTCTTCGAGGGTTCTCTTCCTCCCTACCTGTCGGCCTTACTCTGTAAGTATCAACCGTCGCGCACCCTGCGTTCCGCTAGCGAAAAACGTCTCAAAATTCCGAAGCGTAACATGAAAACTGCCGGAGAGCGCTCTTTCAGCTTCTTAGCCCCGACTGTCTGGAACTCCTTGCCAATCGAACTCCGCCTTCAGACCTCACTGCCTCTGTTTAAATCGCATCTGAAGACCTTTCTCTTCCGCCAGGCCTTTGATAGTTAAACCTCTGTTAAGTCTGTCTGTGTGCATCATGTGTTTCGTTGCACTGCCAAATTGTATGTAAGCCGAGGGGATGTAAATAGCGCGCGCGTGTGTGTGTGTGCGTGCGTACGTGTGTGTGTGTGTGTGTGTGTGTGTGTGCGTGCGTGCGTGCGTGCGTGCGTGCGTGCGTGCGTGCGTGCGTGCGTGCGTGTGTGTGTTTTAAGCGCAGCGAGTCCTTGGAGGTTGGAGAACAGCGCTGTATAAAAGCTATGTATTATTATTATTATTATTATTATAATGTTTTTAGTGAGGCGACAGATGCACAACCCCAAACCCACTTGGTAGGAATTGAGTTTAACTAAATTATAACCAAACCTAGCGCAGCAGACTAACGAAATGAGATCCGAAAACAATCATCTAAAACTAGTTGTTAACGGACGCCTGCTCTATTTATCATAAATCAAACACACTGACGACTGCTGTATATGAAAGTGGTGCGGTGTGCGCTCTGAACTGACGCAACTAGACAGCAAACTTCACTTTTATTGCGTGCATGTTTCTGTCGTTCTTTCTTTCTTTCTGTCTATCATTGTTAAAACAAAATCAGCGTAAAACTATGCTGTTCTTTTTCGTGTTTTTTAGCCGTTTTATCTGCTACACTGAAAATGCTTTTCACGTCGCGCACTCTCTCTCTCTCTCTCTCTCTCTCTCTCTCTCTCTCTCTCTCTCTCTCTCTCTCAGAGTGTGTGTGTGTGTGTGTGTGTGTGTGTGTGTGTGTGTGTGTGTGTGTGTGTGTGTGTGTGTGTGTGTGTGTGTGTGTGTGTGTGTGTGAGCGCGGGCTCTCTCTCGCCGAATTTTCGTATGTATGTATCATCTTAAAAGGTAGATTTGCCACGTACAGAGACTGTTTTCGAACCTGACAGTAATTACCGCGTCACAGGGTGAGCAAAAACAAAAAGTGATACCGGACGTGTTTGAAACAAGATTTTCTGTATCTTCAATCTTGCCATAAAAATTCTAGTGGAGACACGGTGTGAGTACAAAGACGAAAGACAAAAAAAAAACCTAAATAGTAAAAAAGGAAAGAAAAAAAAAGGGCCAAAAAAGGGACAGGAAAGAGGAGAGAGGCGGTAGAAAGGCCTGTGTTTATTGTTGTTTCCACCCTGTTCACTTCGTAACATGGACCCGTTCTCCTTCAGCCGCTAACACGGATGCTTTCTACGCTAATTCAATGAATCCTCGAGTCATTTCCCACCTCGATTGAATTTGCCCCGCCCTCAAGGGAGAGGGACGCGGCTACGCCTTCTCGAGAGTTTACGAAAGTGCGTTTAATGGCGCCCAAAGACAAAGGGGACATAAGATAGGGCGTAACGAGGTTAATTCCCCTGACGGCGGCGGTTTCCGTAGAATCTGGAAGGGTTTCTTTTGCGCTATTCATCAATGTAACATTTTTTGTCTCAGTGCCGGCATGCCATCGTTAATATTTGTAAATCTACATTTGTCTCAGTTCTCGCGCTGTTTCTGGCATTGTGTATGTCACATTTCTCGGGATTGGGGTGTTTTCCTGTATCATAAGTCCTTTTTTTCCTCCGTCCGTGATTTATAAACTTTCTGCTTTCCGTGTCAGTAAATTTTACAAGGATCGCACACACAGGGAATACGCACATGAAAATACCAAGATTAATGCTTCTGTCCATAGCTATTTGATGTAACAAGAGAGAGGGTCCGAGTTTGCATCACCCCAGATACCGGGACAAAGGAGGAGCAAATTAGTTAGTGCAGTTTGGGATTTTTTTCTCAAGTGCATGTTATTTTTTTCAACAAAACTCATTTCAGTTGCGCTCGCGTGTAGTGTGCGTAAGTGAGTCGGTGCATAGGAGCGGGTGTGGATGCATTAACATTTGTTCTTCCTATTATATATTTCTGCCTATTCACTTTTGTTATGCACTTGGAACTGTTGTTGTTGATGATGATGATGATGATGATGATGATGATGATGATTGGCCATTTGTATAGCGCTACTGGAAAACTTCCATGCAGTAAGCATGCTCACGGCGCCTTTGGAGTGGGAGAGAAAAAATAGTGAGAGAGAGAGAGAGAGGGAGGGGGGGTGGGTGTTTGGGGGTTTAACGTCCTTTTCCACCACAGAGAGAGAGAGAGAGAGAGAGAGAGAGAGAGAGAGAACTGTTATTAACTAGTAGGTACTCCCATTATTATTATTATTATTATTATTATTATTATTATGTTGAGGGTAAACTCAGACAGATTCTCGTGTTTCCCCCTCCCCCTCCTTCCACCCACTCACCCTCTTGGTATCATAAATCGTCTGTGGAGGTTGTCATTACTAACTTACTTTGTTTGTTGAAGGTTTTCGTTAAAAAAGCGACAACATATCCAACAATTGCTCATAAACTAGGCTATACAGCCACGTCACGACATCGGGTGGACCAGGTAGTTCACATCCAGCTCTGCCGACAAGACACTTTGTCCTGACAATATCATTTGATATCCCATCATATACGGGAGCGATACAGTGATTTTCATTTTAATAGCCATCAGAATAGCGCCGTTTCAAATTGACTCCTACTCAATTCCATGGAACTACAAAAGAGCCTTTGTGCAGCTCCTCATGCAAGACAGTTAACCGGGTTTGCTTGAAGAGAGATGCATCAGGTATATGTTTGAAACCAAATAGTTCACGAGGTAATTAACCTGAGCGTGCGAGTAGTTGCTAGCTGTCGGAATTATAACTCTCTCTCTCTCTCTCTCTCTCTCTCTCTCTCTCTCTCTCTCTCTCTCTCTCTCTCTCTCTCTCTTCTTAAAAGGGGAGGATCCCCCTTGGTGTGTTCCATGTCACATGCCATTCACAGTGGAGCAATTCTCAATATCGTGCATAGATCTTGCTGATATCCGTGACAAGCATTATTGTGCCAGTTCACTGGAGGTGCTGTTCAGGGACAGCTGACAGCATCTTCAATTTCTTGAAAGAGTCCAATTTGTTTTATGAGATATAGACTCTCCAGATAGTTCAGACTTGCGCCGACCTGTCTATGCTGACCTTTTATTGAATCTTGGAACGATTCATTTAGACCACACAGATTTTTAATATATATTTACATTCTGTTTTATCGCCTGTCTTTTATTTTTAATGACCTGGCAGAGGAAGACGCGAAATAGTCCTTGTTGCTTGCGCGGCGTAAAGCCCTAAATAACTCTCTCTCTCTCTCTCTCTCTCTCTCTCTCTCTCTCTCTCTCTCTC
>JACVVK020000006.1:700000-770000 GCA_018292915.2 Batillaria attramentaria | reverse complement strand
CGCGATAATTGCTAATGACGTATCTGCACATGCGCGAACAACAATGGCCTTTGATCACCACCGGTAATCCATTAAATGAAGTGGTTTGTCAGAACAGTACTGCAATCCTAGAACACGGTGCCAACGCGGATCGGAGAGCGGTGCTAGAACTTTGATAAAAAGTTATAATAATCATAGTGTATATATAGCTTCATTTTCCCCTCATGTCGTAAATACGTTGCTTGTTAATAATGTACTCCAGCGCCCGCATGTAAAAGTCGGGGTTAGGGAGTTTAGACCCGGGTTACAGTCTAACCTCAAACTAAACTAGCTCTACGGTTAAATTTTTCTGTTGTTTTTTGTTTTAAATCAGGAAGCGGTTCCATTCCAGCAAGGTGCCTATGCCGTTATTGAAGGATTTTTGTCTTTCTTTCTTCGCTTCCTTTTTTATTTAATTTTGTTTTGGGGTTTCTTTTGTCCTAGTCTGGGTTAGGCCCGTAGCCGTGGGTTAAATTAACCTCGTTTTACATACGGGGCCACCTCTGTACTCAGCAGGGCGATTATATGCATCCCGCCCTTCAGTCCCGTCAGCTCTCGCGATATTTCTCCGCTATTTTCATCGAAAGGCTCAGTTCCGGAAAGCGAAACGGTTACAAATTACAACAGATACTATACACGCACATGATTATATTTTCACCATCTGATGGCTACATTCGTTTAATGCTTTCGTTTCAGTTACATTTTCTTAAAAAGAAGTTAGCCGTCACGTGACTTCAACTCGCGAGACCCAAATCCAGGATACTTTTGCATCCCGTCCCGCGCAGCTGGTGTGCATTTGCGCCCCTGCAAATGACTGATATACATTTACACTCCGTAACAGGCGAACTATGAGCGTAAATAATAATCATACAAATAAGGCCGACTGGTATCGATGATCCATATAATGTAAGTCAGTCCCCCACAAAACATGTGCCGAGACTGGACAAATAATATAACCCTGGGATTGACTGAAAGCATGAAAAAACAATAGGAATCGTGAGCGAGGGAGTTGCAAGTGGGGAAAGGGGGTGGTGTTTGGGTGTTTAACGTCCTTTTCCACCACATACGGGTGATATCAAAGACGGGGCAACGGTGAAAAAGCCAGCACAAATATTTGGCCCCAGCCGGGATACGAACTCACGACCGGAGCATTAGAAGTCCAACGCTCTACCATTCGGCCACCCCGGCTCACCGCAAGCGAGGCAGGAAAAATGTTTGCGGGTAATGCGGTTGGCTTTGCTGGGAAAAGGACGTTTAGGATACGGTTTCAGGGTCTGAGATGGTTTACAGATAGGTCTGTAAGAGGAGCCACGACATTTTGAAAACTCGTTTTGGCACATTTATTACATCTCTCTCTCTCTCTCTCTCTCTCTCTCTCAGTCGCTGAGTCTCTCGCTAACTCTTGTGGTGATAGTGGTCAGTATACTTGTCCTGATGCCTTGCGGGCATTTTGTGAAACAAAAACAGTGGGCTCTGAACCATTTGTGATTCCGCCTCTGGCGGTACACGAAGTGGGAAACTTGATCACTTCAATGCGAAGCAAAAAATCATCAGGACCTGATAACATAAGCCCGAAGTTGCTCAAGCTTTCCCTACCTTACATTGTTGATTCCCTAACTTATATTTATAATCTTTGCATTCACAACCACACTTTCCCATCTGCGTTCAAACATGCTAAAGTCATACCATTGCCCAAATCAAAGGATTTAACTGATGTAAACAATTACAGACCAATTTCCCTACTCTCCGCTCTTTCAAAGCCACTTGAGAGGCATGTGCACAAACATCTCCTTAACTACTTGGAGAGCCGCAATCTTCTCTATTCACTCCAGTCAGGCTTTCGTCCGCAACATTCCTGCCCCACAGCTCTGTCACGATTAGTAGACACTTGGTTGTCTTCTGTGAACGAGTCAAAAGTAACAGGTGTGGTATTTTTAGATTTCAAGAAAGCATTTGACCTAGTCAACCATAACATTCTGCTGGAAAAATTAAAATGTTATTTGCCGAACTCAGAAACAACGTCTTTTTTCAAATCTTACCTGTCTGATAGGAATCAGAAGGTTCTGTTAAATGGTTCTTTTTCTTCCCTTGGTTTGGTGAAACACGGCGTGCCTCAGGGCTCTGTGCTCGGCCCACTTCTGTTTTGTTTATTTATCAATGATTTACCTCTCCATATAACTCACACCGAAGTCACATGTGACATGTTCGCAGATGATACAACCATCCACACTCCTGACACAGAACTTAACAACATCAGTGCACGACTGCAGCAGAGTCTGGACGAAGTGTCTGACTGGTGTGATAGTAATCACATGATTCTAAACCCAAATAAAACTGAATCAATGGTCATAACCACACGCCAAAAACATCAGCTCCGCCCCTTGTCTCTCAGCTTGTCCTTCAGTGACCGCGACATTCAGCAGGTTACCCAACATCGCCTACTAGGGATTACGATAGACAACCAGCTCAAATGGCAAAGTCATATAGACAATGTCTGTAAGACTGTCTCTCGTAATCTCTACATGTCCAAACTAAGGTATATGGTCGATGTTGATGCCCGCAAAATGTTCTATAATGCGCATATAAAGTCTCACTTGGACTACGCATCTACCGTGTGGGATGGTTCAGGGAAAGTCCACACGAAGAGGTTGAATTCCTTACACCGAAGGGCAGCGAAATTAATCCTTCCTGATCCCCTCTTGTCAACGGACCAAAAACTTAAAAAATTAGAGATGCTACCACTAAAACAGCAGTTTCAGTTTAATACAGGTTTAACAATGTACAAGGCTTGGAAGCACACTCTTCCGCCATATCTTTGCTCCTTGTTTTCACAAAAAGAATCCCTTTATTCCAGGTCCCACAATCAGTTTAAAATCCCCCGCCCCAGGATTGACAAGTACAAATCCAGTCTATCCTTTTCTGGTCCCGATCTTTGGAATTCGCTGCCTCTCCATGTGAGATCATCCCCTTCACTTTATACCTTTAAGAAACGGCTTTTTAACTTTTTTCGTTCAGTTCAATAGAGCTGGAAAGCCAGTTTCGTCCACACGTACTTAGAAACCAGTCTTCACTAAGCATTATTACCGTAGTCATTTACTAACACCCAACATGTACATATTTACATAATCATGTTAGTTTGCATTAACTTTAATCATTTCTGTTTTCTTGGTTATCCCTGCCATCTATTTTAACTATCATGCCTATTCTCCGCCTTCTTGTATTTCATTTTTAAGTGTCTGTAATGTGTATACTCCTAAGCTTTTAGTCTTATACTGTAGTCTAGCAACGGCAAGGTTGTAAACTGGCCCTTTGGCCAAAATCTTCTACCGTTGTAAAATAAAGGATTGTCATTGTCATTGTCATTGTCTCTCTCTCTCTCTCTCTCTGACTTCTAATGCTCGGGTCGTGAATTCGTATCCCGGCTGGTGCCAAATATTTGTGCTGGGTTTTGCATCGTTGCCTCGTCTTTGATATCACCCGTATGTGGTGGAAAAGGACGTTAAACCCCAATCACCCACCCATCCACCCACCTACCATCTCTCTCTCTCTCTCTCTACCTCCTCCACTGAGCCTGTACCCCACTTCTCCAACCCTGCCCACGATTTACTAAGCGTGCAATCGATCGATCTGTTGGGTTTTTTTTGTGTTTTTTTTTCTTCTTACCCATTCGTTTATTCGTTTATGTCTCTGCCTCCAACAAACCCAAAATGATTTGTCTGCAGCGTGAAATGCACGGATTTTGTCTGAAACCTCCCAGTGCCATGGGGAAAGGAAAAAAAGGAAAGGAAAGAAGAAATCTGAGAGCTGCCACAAAAACTCGCGCATCAAGTTAGAATTCACCAGTATCCAATTTCTGCTTTGGCCTCCTGTGAGGTTCTGCATTTGCATAGGAGTATTTCCCCCGATTTCCCCTGCACACTGTGACGTGATGGGCCCAAGTGGGAACGAGGGAGGTCTCGTGCGCGTCACGTGTGAAATTCAAACGCTGGCGCGGACACCCAGCCGTTAACAGGCGAACAGTGGCGCCCTCTGTAGGGACCAACTGCAATTAGCTTCTCAGCGGGGTAAGGGTTAAAGTCAGTGTAGTATATGCTGCGAGAGGAGATGGCAGGGAGGAGTGGATTTGGTGTTGTCCGTGTTTACGTTTCTGCATACTGTCGTCTGTAATACATGTCAAATTCATCCCACACGAGTCTACAAATGTATCTGTCGCGCTCCTTCCTGTATATATCTGCGTTCTTGTTTATGAAACCAAAAAACAAAACCTGTCAGGCATGAAGGGTCAGTGACACTTCGTTTGACGCAGAAACGCGAAAACAAAAGTTTGCGGATGGAGAATAAATGAGAGCTTAAATAATTAATACTTGGAAGAAAGAATTGACAGTACGAGTCAGTGATTCGATTTCAACGGCAAACAAGAATTGATCCTCCAGTTCCCGTACGCTATCTGCGTGGCGCTACAACAAAGCTTCTTTGTCCGTTGGGGTTTGATGAACAATACCCAAGAACAACGCCCACGCTTGCGCGGCAAATAACAGGTTCATTAACCTCACACGGATTCATTAGTGTTGTAAACTGCGGTGTTGCTTCAACGGTCATGACACGTCAACAAGGGACGTCGTGTAAAAATAGGTAGATATAACAAACCGACCTAAGTAGCCATGTTCTGGATTCCAGTGTGATAATCTATTCTGCTCAGACTCCCAGGAACGCTGCAATAAAAACAGGTTATTGAAATGCGGGGTGAATATCTATCCATGCTGACTGTTCATTCAGATCAGTCGGTTTTAACATTCTCCAACACAGTTTGATATTGCCTGTCACGAAGTCACAAAGTGCAGAGAGACATAAAGTCTATTTTCTGCGATTAATTTTGGTAAAACAAAAAAATCCTCAGAAATGCTCACGATAGTAGCACACAAACTAGGGTATCTTCTCCGTACACCATGAAGTATCGAATCCGTACACTTAATTTTCCACTGAGGTATTACATCCGTACACAAAGCTTCCCGGCTACGTTTGTCTGAGCAGGCTAGGTGGTATCTCGCTCATTTGAAACGTACACTAAGGGTATCTCGCTCATTTCAAACGTACACTAAGGGTATCTCGCTCATTTGAAACGTACACTAAGGGTATCTCGCTCATTTCAAACGTACACTAAGGGTATCTCGCTCATTTCAAACGTACACTAAAAATTAAGGGTATCTCGCTCATTTCAAAGGTACACTAAAAATTAAGGGTATCTCCTCATTTCAAAGGTACACTAAGGGTATCTCTCTCATTTCAAACGTACACTAAGGGTATCTCTCTCATTTCAAACGTACACTAAGGGTATCTCGCTCATTTCAAACGTACACTAAGGGTATCTCGCTCATTTCAAACGTACACTAAGGGTATCTCGCTCATTTCAAACGTACACTAAAAATTAAGGGTATCTCGCTCATTTCAAAGGTACACTAAAAATTAAGGGTATCTCCTCATTTCAAAGGTACACTAAGGGTATCTCTCTCATTTCAAACGTACACTAAGGGTATCTCTCTCATTTCAAACGTACACTAAGGGTATCTCGCTCATTTCAAACGTACACTAAGGGTATCTCGCTCATATGTAACGTACACGGTTACGCGGCGTGATAAGTAACATTCATCGCCTACCAGGTATTAGCTTTGACTACAAATCATCTCATTGTATTTAATGTTCGGTGACTACCTGAATGCTGGGGTCTTGTTCTTTCTTTGCCCCCCCCTCCCCCCCCCCCACACACAAAAGTAATGAAAGCAATGCTGTCAGAAGGTAAAAGGCTTCAAAGTGGGGTTTTTTTTAGTCCATGGGACCTAGCTTCTTTTACTAAATGACGGCAGATAGGAAATCCAAATTTTCGGATGTCTGGAATGAGCAACTTTGGTACAGGAAATTTCTTCGAAACTGCAATCGTACGGAAAACATCTCTTTGAAAATCCCTTCAGTTGACATGAGACACTCGGCGGTGAACCGTGTAATCACCTTCTTCTCTTTCCTCATTCTTGTTCTTCTTCTTGGTTATCTTCTTTATATCAAGCGGCAAACTGTCCCTTTGGCAGGTCGACCAGACACATTTTGTATATACAGCCTTCACAAAAAGTTAAGGACCACTTGCAAATATCATTCAACTTTTGTCGTGGTGGCATGCTGGTGTAGTGCTGAACATCGCTGAAACGGCGACTTATGTAGGCAAACAAATGAGCACAGTTCATAACCAGGGATGCATTCTTTGACCTGCATCTCATGTTTGCCGTGCAGAAAGCCCCAGGTATCGCTTACTGAACACTGAAACTCGATCTAGTTTTGCCGAAATTGCAGATTTTCAAACGCGCCAAGCATGCTGTGTGACGCGCACGTGCCATCCACACAGTGGTCGCCATGTTCACTAATTACCCTTTAACCTTGCTACCGAATTTTACGGGAAAAATCTTATTCGTTTAATGTATTTTTTTCTGATTTATTGAAACTGTCACCCATTATGTTAACTGGTCCTTAACTTTTTGTGAAGACTGTATGAGTGAAAGCCAGTCCAGGTCGTGTTTCCTTCGTTTATCGGGTCTACAATCTTCATCTTTTAAAATAGAGTTCAGTTCAATTTCCCTCCACCTGCACTAGCAGTTGTAGCTGTGCAAAATTCGTGCAGCGTGCATGGAACTTTTCTGTTGATCTTTTTACGATGGTCTCAAATTGTACCATTGTACATGTTCAGCGGGGATGGTTTGTTTGTTTGGTTGTCTGGTTGTCTGGTTGGTTGGTTGGTTGGTTGGTTGGTGTTATTTTCTTGTTTGATATTGCTTTTTTTTCTTTGTGTGTGTGTGTGTGTGTGTGTGTGTGTGTGTGTGTGTGTGTGTGTGTGTGTGTGAAGGATTGCGGAGACTGATAAATATCTCGAAATTAAACAAACAAGCAATTTGCGATTTACACTGCTAATCGGTCAAGATTCAACAAATCTAAATCTGAAGACAACAGACACATATGTTCATAACCGCCTGTGTTTCTACGTTAGGAAGAGCTGTGGTCGGATACTCCCTAATCACTTACACAGAAATAAAACAACAACAACAACAACAAAACAACACACACACACACAACAGCATCAATTATGAATCGTCGCTGCCATCATTTTGGTTCAATGCAATAACCGAAATTGGCATTCGCATGTGAAATAAAAGTCTGCATGTGTCTTCTGTTTTCATGGCACAGCAGGTGGTATTATTGCTGCCAGCAAAAATGGAGGAGGGGCTGCGTTAAGCAACTGTGACCCCCCCCCCCCACCCCTCGACACCACCCCACCCCCTCACACCCACCCAGAGAGAGAGAGAGAGAGAGAGATGCAATGCATTGTAGTATGTATGCGGAAAAAAAAGAAAAAAAAACAACTCATAATCCTACACAAAATACATTTACTTCATTGGTGTTTTTGTTGCAATTGTTGTTTTTGTTTGTTTTGTTTCTGTCTGTTTGTTGTTGTTTTTTGTTTTGTTTTTTGTGGGGTTTTTTTTTTTTTGGTTTTTGTTTTTGTTTTTTTGTTTGTTTGTTTTTTGTTTTTTTTTTTTGTTGTTTTTTTTTTTTTTTTTTTTTTGGGGGGGGGGGGGGGGTTCGTGTTATATGGGTCTTTTGTTTGTGCGTCTTTTGGTGTGTGTGTGTGTGTGTGTGTGTGTGTGTGTGTGTGTGTGTGTGTGTGTGTGTGTGTGTGTGTGTGTGCGTGTGTGTGTGTGTGTGCGCGCGCGCTCGCGCGTACGGGCGCACTTTGCCTTGTTGTTGCTGTTTTGTTTGTTTCCGGGGTTTTTGGTTTTGTTGTTGTTGTTGTTGTGGGGGGGGAGGGGGGGGGGTTAAATAGAGAAATGCTTCACAGTTCAAACTCCGGTCCCTTACCGTCTTATGCACCAACCAGCTGTTTAATGGTAAATTTTCACAATGTTCCCGATCCCTTGTATGGTGAAAATTCTTTCTTTTTTTTTTTTTTTTTTCGCAACTTGTTGAGTGTGACGTACTCCTAGAAAATCCTTTTCATTATCTCTAGCCTCCAAAAAAACAAAGTAAGTTGATTTTTTTACGTTTTTCTTGCTAGGGAAGAAAATGGCGGACAATGGAGTTTGTCGTGACCGATATAATCGTGTTTTTGTGTTCACTCAGGCCAGACGAATTTCATTATTAGGTAAGTGGTTTTGCAAGCTTCTCTTGCTTTTTTCCGCGAAATATTTTAAGTCGCTTTTTGTCTTCCGCGCGCGCGCGCGCGCGTGTGTGTGTGTGTGTGTGTGTGTGTGTGTGTGTGTGTGTGTGTGTGTGTGTGTGTGTGTGTGGTTGTTCTCGCTTGATTGCTTGCTGTCTGAACGATTTCACCTATCTGTTCTGCAAGCCTGAAGCTAGAGACGTGACGTGATGTTGAAACAGACAGTTTTGTAAAATAATTAAACTCGGGTTTTTTTGTTCTTGGATTTTTTCACTTGTTGTTTGCGTCCGACTGAAGCTGTTGGGGGAAGCTGGGGGGGGGGGAGGAGAGGGGGAAGGGGACCGCACACGCGGCCCTCGGAATATGCAGTATTTGATATATGCCTCTGTTATGTAGTTCATGCTTAGTCAATTTGGTTTACATAATAGTAATACTTGAAAAATGGCACGCGTCTACATGATCACATTCCAGCTTCTCATTCATAACAGGCTGTGTTTCTTGTGTATTTTGCCGTGAAACATTGGGAAATGATACGATGCTTTGTTCGAGCAGAGCTATTAACTCAGCCGGTGAGAACGAGACTTGGAGGCTTTGGGAGGCAATGCTTGTTTTCCGTCAGCTCGGAAAGAGGCCAACGGAACGGCGTCACTGCCGGAAGCGGAAATGAACTTAAAGAGCCAATGGAAGTCCGCTTAAGAACTTCGGATCGATGGCAAAGGCGACTCGATGTTTGGCGAACGCAGTCATCGGATACGAGTGGCCAATTGCGGTCATCAATTAGGAGCAGTCAAATAGAGTAAAGCCAGGAAAATAGGCGGACATGCTATACAGCTGAAGTTTGTCGTCGTAGAAAGACTTAACGCAAGCTCACCCGAATCTTAACCGTTTCCAACGGGACGCCGACGGTGAGATATATAGGCTCACGGCCGCGGTGCTTGTTTATATTTCATTTCCATAATTTGAAAATCAATCAGTTGATACGTGGCAGGCTTTCAGGGAGAGTCGTGGTAAGTGGGGAAACGTGAAGGGTCATGCTTACAGACCCGAGTGTAAAGGGCAGTTTACTGTCTGAGTTCTGGCCGAGCGTCTGTGGTTTACGAGCACGAATCGCCAGTATCGAGGCAGGCAATCGTCATGAAATGTTTCTGTTTAGCTGACTTTAAACGGCCTGGTCCGGTCTGCTGTCGTCAGTAACTCAGACAACGCGAGAGAAACATTACGCCCTGGCCAACCGCCAAACTGAAGGGGACGAAAACTAACTTGGCATCGAGGAGAGTTTTGACTGGCAGGCCTCTAGCACGAGTATGAACATCGATATTTGTCAGGTCACCTGAAGTTTATTCCGAACCCAGACACGATTTAGTGAATCAGAGAGCATTTGCGTGGAAGGGACATTTCGCAACTGTGCATTCATCACCCGACTTCTCTCAGCTTAGAGAGCGCAGCATGGAAGAAGTAACAACTCGCAGAACAGTCTACTTAAATTTGTATCACTCCCCTGTGTGTATGTCACTGTCTACGTCTATATCTGTTATCATTTGCTAATGTTTTATTGTCCAAGAAAAAGGCAAAGTAATACATACCTTCACTTTTTTAATGTAGATAGGACGTGTGAGGAAAGTGAGCAGCCTAACACGGAGCTTTCAGGGAATTGTAGGTAGTCTAGGGCCGTGCCCTAAGAGCAAGCATGTGTTTTGCTTAACAATGTTTGATATCTATAAACATGGCTCATTAAACGGGCTAATTCCATCTTTGCTGAGCCAACTCATGTTTTGGAACAGTTTCGCTCGTGACTGAGTGCGCCTGCACGCTCGAAACTCTATCTTGATGATTAGTACAGCTTTTAATGCGATACAATTCATTTACATGTTGCGTGAGCCGGGTCGAACATTCAAATTCAAACACTGTTGTTACACTACTGGAGCGCTTAGTCATCAAGTACGCTACTGTTGGCTCAGTGCCAGCATTACACGGACGCTGTCACTGTGCAGGTGTCTAAGTGGTGTGATGATAGATACCACGAAAACAGCTCAGAACGATTTGTGAGCATGAAAATGGTGGCATCAGCTCCTTTAAATATTCCACTTCACACGGCATCCTAGTTCATAGTTCAAGAGTAGACGTCAAGTTCAGCCTGACCATGTTTGGGTGGGAAAGTACAGTAAGAAGCTAAAGCTTGGCGACGGCTGGGACGGGGGTGGAGGGACGTGGGTGGTTTTCAGGGAAGGACGATGGTGTGGAGGGGCAGTCAGGGGAATGGCAGGGTGCCACTCCTCAGCCGTCCGCCATAAGCTGTCAAAGTTCTAGAGGAAGTGATCGGGTACCGTGGTCTCTAAATAACCAACGCGGGCGACCGCTAGGAGCGTGGCCGGCACTTGAGGTTGACCTTATCGAGGTTTCTGGTGTCCCGCACGGGATGGGCGCTTGATGTGTGGGAGGGATGGTGACCTGTGACTTCGTGGTGCGTTTTGCGTCAGCACGGATTTCGTATTTGCCTTGACGCGTTACGACAACTTTACTCACATGGCAAATCACGGACCTGGAAGCATCAAACAGTGTACATGTACTTAGTGGGGGATGGGGGCACACTGTGACATGTCCGTGATCAGGGGAAACAGTACTGACGGCAAAGCCACCGGGTGACTCATTGAACTTCTCGTTGAACCTTTCACCAAAATCGTCAAAGACGTATGAAGGAAGAGAGTACTTGTTTGGGGTTTCAACGCCTTTTTGGGGGCGATTTCCAGCACGCAAGTGTGATATCAAAGACAACATGAAACCGTCAGAACAAACTTATCAATGACTCGAAGCCAGGAATTGAACTCACGACCTGAGCATTGGCAATCCAACGCTCTACTAGCTGTGCTGTCGCGGTTCCCTTTATGAAGGTGATTTGCAAATCAACCAGAAAGATGTATATGTGTATCTTTCACCGAAGCTGACGTCGCCCACCGCTACGCCACCAAGGCGGATATCTGGCCCGAAAAAGAGAAGAGAAGGAAGGGCAGCAACTCAGTGTGTCAGTGGACGCACTTCAGGCCCCTAAAGTGATTTCTGGCGCCGTTAGCGGGCAAATTGGTCAAATGGCCGCTTGATCTTGGCGGGCCGTGGGCCCCGGTAAGTGGATCAGGACAGAAAATGTCAGCGGAGAGTCAGTTAACACTAACACCGGCCTCCCCCAGCAAGATCCGGCCACCGTCACCGGAGGGGCAACAACAAGGGGAAATTCCCCAGCGGAGATCTGTTTTGCACACTAATGCTTGCCGCGTCCAACTTGCTCTTCTGTCCGTCTTGTCACTTCTTCGCCAGTTGGCGCGGTGTCGTTTGCGCTGGATAGCCTTTTTGCACAGTGCAACCATTGCTCGTGAGATTTTTTGGTGGCAGGAAAATCTGTGCGACGATTCAGTAGAATTTGATCTTTCGACTCGGTGACGGACAAATTCAAGCAATATTTAGACACATGCCATAGGCCCGAATTTAGACTGAAACACGGCAACTGATTTAAGTTACGTATTTCTGACGGCCTGCTTCAAAAGGGTGTAAGGAAGAAAAAGAGCCAGGAGTCCTCAGGACACATCTTCCGACTCCCCATTAATGCTCATATTGTTCACCTCAAACAATCACAAAATCATTCTTCTTCTTCTTCCCCTGCTTTCCCTTTTGGGTTTTGTGTCAGTTCACTGGCCTGAAGGACCTCCATATTGTGCCTGGGCAGGAAGAGTCAGCATCTTGTCAATTCCCTCCTCCTCGGGGCCCCAACAGTTAAAAACATAAACCACACACACACCCCATGCGGCAGACGTGAGTGAACAAAAGCTAAATTAAAGCATTTAACGTCGTCTGGGGAAAGGCCCTAAGCGTCATGGATTTGATACGCGCCTGGACCTTTTGTCCTGATGAGAGTTGCCTATGGCATCCTCGGGTATGGGATCACAACGTCCACAATACGTAGAGCTCCTTCAACTACCAGTCCCCGTTCGGGTTCATGCGAAGCGAGGTCATTGGAATAAAACCTCTGAAAGCAGAAGGCGGTACAGTTAAACGTGTGTATCTCCAAAATAAATTGTGCGCTGGTATTTTGCAATGCAGCGCAAGTACAAATGTTGCCAAAATCAATTATTCACACACAGATAACGACAACTCGTACAGCTTTACTCCCGTGATTTCAGTTCTCCTGTTGCCGTCTTTGCAATACGTTTTATTTTGGTGACAAGCACTGGTACATTTGTCAATGTTTCAAGAACACAATCTCCGGAGGGAGGGGTTATCACGGGTAAGCATCAGCGAGCGGACGCCCTGTCCACGTTCTGCGTTGGTGTCATGATTTCAGACTTCAGATTACGTGATTGATCAGTCGTGAGAGTTTTATGTTCCAGTGCTTGTCAAACACTTTTTCACAACAGTTATTTCCAGATTCTGTTTTTCGTGTTAGCACATTTATTAGATCTCTCTCTCTCTCTCTCTCTCTCTCTCTCTCTCTCTCTCTAAGTGGGGCAGCCGGGATAGCCGAATGGTAGACCGTTGGACTCTCAATGCTCGGGTCGAGTGTTCGAATCCCGTCTGGGGCCAAATATTTGTTAGGGATTAAACTCTTCCACCTTTTGGCGGATTTACACCCGGCTTTGGCTAAAACTTTTCCTCTCGTAAAAAAAGTGTGTTTCCTCGTGTGAAGCACTTGAAATCGTGCCAAAACGCACCAAACTGCATAGATTTTAGTCTAATTCTAAACATTTTCCTCCTCAAAAAATGTTTCCTCCTCTGGAGCAAGTTCAAATCAAGTTAAAATGCACACAACTGCACAGATTTCAAAACAAAAAAAATTGGGGGAACATGCCCCGGGACACCCCTAACATGAAGCATCTGTTTCAGTTTGCAGACACGCACCTGTGGCTTTTGCCGCTTTGTCACTAAATGTATATAATTATAATTGTTCCTCCTTTCGGATCATGGACCATTATAAGCCGTGATTTGTGCTGACCTTCTTCCCGTTGTCACGTCTTTATCACCCACACGTGGTGCAAACAGACGTTAAACTCCTAAATACCCACCCACCCTCTCTCTAGGTGTTTAACAACCCTACGAATAAAAAACTTGACGTTTCCTGCCATTATATCGTTTTAACAACATGAAAACAACTTCAACTTGACACTAAACAGGCCTTAACTCTTAGCTTCTCTTAATGTTTTCGGACATGCCGCGAAAGAAATCTTACTGTTCGCCCACTGTTGTACTTTAGGACAAAATTGTACCCCTGACATTTCAACCACGGACGCCAGTTATGAAATCGAACCCCGCATACCCGCCCCCTTGACGTGATTTCAAGTTCGGTCTGGGTACCAGCACGACCACCTTTCGCCATTCTCTTTCCCACCGCTCCGTGGCGCACTGACTCCACCCAGGACTTCGTAGTTTATTATTCATCGTCAGAAGCCAAAAGCAAGCTTATGCTCGAGGACCAATTTTTCTCCCAAGTACCAGAGCCCGCCACAAAGGAAATGTCGACACGGAGAACAGACACGGGGCATGCTGGGAACTGACAGGGCGTCTTTTGTTTGTGGGCACGTCGGACTGAAGAGCGGGCGAGGAGCATATTGGGTTATCGTTCTTAATCACAAGTCGATCCATGCCTTCCAATTCGGGGCAGACCAATTAGTGGAGGTCTTGCTGCTAAAACGGCAAAGGCTGAGACTGACTCGGGAAATGTCAAATGTGTGTGTGTGTGTGTGTGTGTGTGTGTGTGTGTGTGTGTGTGTGTGTGTGTGTGTGTGTGTGTTGCGCAAGTGTCTACTATCCTAGTGTACAGTACCAAAGACCCTGTAGATAATAGTTTTTGCAGGGTCTTTATGCGTACGATCAATCGTACATAGCGTGCGTGCGTGCGTGCGTGCGTGCGTGCGTGTGCGTGTGCGTGTGTGTGTGTGTGTGTGTGTGTGCTATCATTTAACATTGTTCGCCCCCAGAATCACACGCAGGACGTTGTACGAAGAGCAACACTTCAAGTGATGCAAGTGGTCACCTACAAGGACCACCTTATATTTCATTTAAACGGCTGAAACGACAGTCGTGTTCGAGAAATAATCCAATTTATACAGTACTGGAGAGTGTCGATAGACGTACGTGTGTGTATGGGGGAGGAGGAGGGAGGGGGCAGTAGTTAGGGATCTATACGGGGAATTCGAGATGACTTTTTCAGAGACGTCAGTTTCCACGAGGAAGTCACTGACTTCATAGATTGACATGGAGCAAAAGTTGACATGCTCATATGGCTGTTTGTGGTACGAGTGTTACTGCATAATAACAGGGATCGGTTAGTTGGTTCTTTTGGAGTTTGATGTTCCGTTTCCATCACAAAAGAGGCAAGGTGGGACAATGGGCAGACTGGGGAATTTTCAGTCATTTGGCAATTTTCAGCCAAATTTCCTATCCTTTCAGCAAAAACTCTAAGTTTCAGCCGAAGAAAAAGGAGGGGGGAAAAGGTTGTCCACTGACACAGTCATGTATCATGATATATGTAATTCCATAATTATGGGGCAGTCTAACTTCACTTTTGAAGACTCGTATGTCAGTACCATTAGTATATTACGTTTGGGCGCCAGAAGAGGCTACTAAATGCCTTTAAATATGCTAAAATTTGTTTCTTGAAGTGGGGCATTGCCCTCGTGGTCCCCCAGCAGTACGCTGCCTCTGCCCGGACTAGGCTTCAGCCCTTTTTTCCGCAGCAATTCCCCAGCGTGAATGGGAAAATTCAGTACAAATTTTGGTTCCCAGTCGGGACTAGAACTCGCAGTGGCGTGTAAAATAAAGAACGAGACAAATAAAAATATCATGGTTCCAAGAAATACCAGGCAGTGACACGGGCGGGAAGGTGTCTAGTTGAGGAGAATGTCCGAAAGAATACGTTTAGTCACTTTTACGTGCGGAAGTCGTCCAAGCACTTACCATTGGGTTCGCGTCCCTATCGCACGGGTTTGGTAGATTGAACAGAATTATCGGATAGCATTTTGCTTTGCTGTTGTCAAAGCGAAGATAAAAGTGGTGACAAGCTGAAAGCAGACGAAGTGCTTTGAAAGTGTCTATTTCTGGTGACGTTTGGGGGCCTAGACCATGATGGAACGGCCGAAGTAATAGATGTGAACGTATGTCGTTTGTTGTTTTCAAAATATCTTCTGTCCCCAGAATGCTTTTGAGCCCGTTGACCTGTCAGTCCTGAGTCAGATTAAGCTCGGAACCACATTTACTTCAAAGGTTTAGTCTTTCGATCACCGGAGGCACATCAGACGTAACCAAGTGTGGCGAACTATTTCACTGGAGCGCATTGTCCTGTTTAGTTCTAAGGTGCAAAAACTAGTGCCAGCAGTGGGTGAAGCGTTTGTGTGCGTTACGCTTAATACCCGTGTCTTGTGCCTAGAGTGACAAATCGTGTGCCAAACGGTTGATCTGATCTTTAATGTAAAGGCCACCGACTGAGTTTGTTCCACAAGCTTTTTAACTGTTTCACTCCCACAGATATGTCACTCAAGACTGTATGCCCACGTTGTCAAACCATCAAAAAAGAAAAGGAAAGAGATGTTGAGGAGGGAGGGGGAGAGGTGGGGGGGGGGGGAGACCGGGCATTCACCTACAAAACTGTCAATCTTCCACTCAAGGGATTCCAGTTTTGTTTGTTTGTTTGTTTGTTTGTTTGTTTTTGTCAGCGCTGTATTGCTTAGTAGCGGTTGACTGTGTCTATTGATTTGCGCCCATTTCATTCAACAAATGGCTGGTCCTGTCATTTTATCCTCTCCAGAACCGTAAAGTGCTAGAGCATCCTTACGTTCTTCTGTATATCGTCTAATAAATATACCTGGTTCGGATTTTGAAAGAGCAGTTCTAATGAATATTTTATGGTATTTCCATTAGTACAGATTAAGTGGCGTGTATGAAGACATTCAAAGGTCAAAAGCACTACACCTGCAGCGGCAGGTACATGACTGCGAAAATGAGCTCTGCAGGAGACAGAGGCATGTCTGAAGTTGTCAGTGGTCATTGTTTTTTCGCGTGATTGTAGACACAACTTCCAGATTCAAGATGATTTATTCCTAAAGTGCCTTTTGGGGTTTGAAGCATTAAATAACACATGTCATGAGCATAAATATGAAAAACATCTAACATCGAGATCCACATGACAGAAAACATAAATAATAATAATAATGATAATACATAGTTTTTATAGAGCGCTGCTCTCCAAATGCAAAGGACACGCTGCGCTTAAAGCACACACACACACACACACACACACACACACACACACACACACACACACACACACACACACACACACACACACACACACACACACACACACACACATCCAATCTGGGAGGTGCAGCGACATCAGGCGACTAAACGTACACATAAGCAGACTCAGCAGGAGTTAAGCAACAAATGCTTGACGGAAAAGAAAAGTCTTCAGGTGGGATTTAAACATGGGCAGCAGGGGCGCCGGAACCGGGGGGCCGGGGGGGGGCAGCTGCCCCCCCCCCCTGTACCCAAGCAGAGGGGCAAGAGTATCTTTTTGCCCCCCCCCCCTGGAAAATCAGGTGACTATGGCAAGAGGGGGGGCAAAACCATGGTCTTGCCCCCCCCTCCCTTCCCCTGCCCGCCCTCCCCCTACCCCTCTTCCTGCTCTCTCCCTCATCCCACGCAACAGAGAACTCAGTTTAGCCGTTGCATGAAATATCAAAACGACTTGGCAGAAAGTCGTCTGATAATCACTCCCCCCCCCCCCCCCCCCCCCCGCGGCAACGTCCTTCCTTTCACTGGCTCAAGGTTCGGAAAGGTTTTTGACTGTGCAGCATCTGAACGCCGCACCCCCCCCCCCCCCCCCCCCCCGCGCTTTTCACTTTCTCCTGGCAACGTCCTTCCTTTCACTGGCTCTGGAGTTCCCCCCCTCTGAGATTCTGCCTCCCCCCTCTCCCCCCAACATCTTCCGGCGCCCCTGTGGGCAGTGAAGGCGGAGTTCGACTGGCAACATAGTAACAGGGGAACCCCCCCCCCCCCCAAAAAAAAAAAAAAAAACAACAACAAAAAAAAAAACACCCGACACTCAAACTAGCATCCTTGAGAGGTTACGGACGATACTCGCATTACAGCGCTAACTGCACATCAAGTTACATGTACATGCCATCAAGATCCATGTAACCGAATCACGGAATCAAATTTACGGTTCAGAGTGTAGATTGTCCCGTCTTCATTATCTCCTGTGGACGTTAAATCTCCATCCAGCCAACCAGCCAGGATGGACTTTAGGATAAGAGAGGTCACGTTTGGAACGCTGAACTCCTCTAGACAAGAAACTGAAGGAACCAGTCATCACACTAACTGTCGGGTCGACCATCAGGGGTTTTCTTCGGGTACTCTGGCTCCCCCCCCCCCCCCCCACCCCCCGCTTTGTAAATGTTCAGCCCACAAAAATCGAAAAAAAATGCAAGTTTGAAATTCCGAAACTTTAATTGCTGAGCTGGCCCTTTGCCACACGTGATTGTTACATCTTCGTATCCAGTGTTTGAGAGAATGCGTGTGATTCACGTGAGCATGCGTGTTTGGTTTAGCTCGTGGCGCTTTGAGCCACATTTTGGGATAAAGCGCCTCACTGAACATATCATTGTGTCGCACCGTGCACGGGGATTCACTGTTGTTACGGGTCTCTTCTCACCACATGATTCTGTTCATTGTCTTTGCTCGTGTGGTAGTGTGATATTCAGTAATGATAAATGTATGGCGTCACCACTGCATACAGTGCGTTCACTGAGTTTCCAGTCTTCTGTACTTGGGGTTCCTTGGGTCGGGAAATACTTTCCTGCATAACTGACTTGGTACAACCTGAGCTAAAGTTGTGGCCTAAATCACATCGGTGACGCATATCTTTTCCCATCTGATGATACTATTTACATTAAGCTTAGGGAAAATGTGACGAGCCAAAAGTTTTATTGCATTGCACTCATCCTGTGACGGGTGGCCATTGCACGGTGTCGATTTGCCCACGGTACTATCAGCGGTCAGAGGAAGTGAGCTGTGGAGATATTTTATGGTGATAGTAAATCAATGGATCTACTTAGACCCGTAGTCCATTTAGCTCCGCTGTCGGCGCCACATTCAGGGCATTGGCTGCGTGACGTCATAGGGATCTGCTGCCAACTAGAGTCAGCAACCTCAGTCAGTCATCCCCCCCCCTTCCCGCCCCCCCCCCCCCCCTCCCTTTGCAACATTACGAAGAGGTGTGTTTTTATTGTGGATTTATGTAAAAGAAGAAGTACAAGCTGTAAGGTAATGCTTTGCGATCCACATTTACAGTACACTGGGCGAGCCTGCATTTTGTACAGACTGCGTGTAGACAGATAAATGTATAAATAAACAAATGGCTGATCCCCTCCGCTTTTTTTCAAGGAAAATAAGCAAGGAAAGAAGGAGAGGAATACCACAGAGAGATAGAGAGAGAGAGAGAGAGAGAGAGCATAAATTATGCACAACAGAATACAAAGTGGACTAAGATCCCGTCCAAAATTCATACAGTTTGTAACCCCCCCCCCCCCATCCCTCCCCCCCCCCAAAAAAAAAAAAAATGCATATCGTGGGATTCATAGCTTCTGACATTAGAAATGGTTCTTTCCTGTAACAGAATCGAAACCTTGTCAAAGTTAAAAACAACGTTTGGTTTTCTTTCACAACAACGAAAACCCTTTAGGAACATCTTATAAATGTAAAGATAACACAACTCCACAGGCAAACTCACAGTCTAAAATACTGTATTTTGGGTTCAGTTGTGGATCCGACATTGAAACATTCGCAGACTTTCGTTACATAAACTATCTACAATTTTTTCCCGCTTTTTCTAAATGATCTGTACTAACAATATTGATCCTAAATTCTTTAAGTTCCTTGTTGTGTCTTTGATGTCCAAAGAACTGATACCAGTATCTGATACAAGATAATAAGAGTCACGTTTGCTCGATCAAATTTGCCTCAGAGAATTCAACATTCAACGTCAACATTCCATTACAAAAAAGAAGCAAAATTAGTTCGTCACAGTGCCTAATATGGTTAAGCCGATTTGCATTTGATTAGCCAGAGGCGAGTGGTGGGCGGGAGATGATGAAGTGAACAAGCTGAGTGTTGTCATCACTGAGCGACGGGAACATCAGCAGAATGTGACGTCAGGACCAGGGGTCGAGTCCCCAGTAAACATGCTGACGGCATCGCCTCCAGGGCTATTGAAGTTCCATCACCTGGAAGTGAACACGTTTCGACAAACACGAGAACACTTATCCAGCACTATCCCACCTTTTTAAAAAAAAAAAAAGAAGAAAATTGGAAGATCTGCTGGCTTTTTTTTTTTCATTTTCTAATCTGTGTGGCAGTGCTTATGATATGTACACATTCTTCATTAGGCCTCATGGTGTACTTAATCAGTAGGATTTAAACACAGAACTTGCCTATCACACTCGCATATCACACTCTATCGATATTCACGCGCGAAACAAAGCCATCAAAACCAGTCGTTAGGATACCAGGATCAGTCTTGCTTCCATCAGCATGGGTATCAACGTACTGCAATGTCACTTATAAAGTCGCTCTCAGCATCTGTAAGCAACGCTCCATAAGAAGAGAGGCTAACCGGGTCAGCCATAGACGTGTTTCAGAGGTGAATGGAACGCCCCATTAAATCTGACCGAATGATGCATGCGTTGGTTGTGGTATCTCTTGCCCCCACCCCCCCCCCCCGCTCCCCCCCCCCCCCAAAAAAAAGAAATCCCATCATACAATGTTGGCTGCTTTTCCGACAGCGTGCACTGTTTGTTCGGCGATAATCTTATCAGTGTTGGCGATGACTGACAGGCGATCTGTCCTGCAAATGGACTACTGCATCGTGTATGGTTGACGTTTGAGGAGAAAATTTGTTTGGCGATGAGCACTGTGTGTGTGTGTGTGTGTGTGTGTGTGTGTGTGTGTGTGTGTGTGTGTGTGTGTGTGGAGAGAGAGAGAGAGGGTTCCGATCAGCTCTGGTCCTGGCGTTGGTTTCGCTTTTATCATCAGTTGAAAAGTTCTGATGGTCGCGTCAGGCGGTCACAGACTGTGACGTCACTGAACTGACCCCTGAACTACGAAAGTTTCGAAGTCATCTTCTCAGTCAGTGGAAAAAGCCTGTACCTCTCTCTGTTTGTTCGCAGAAGTGGTACATCTACACAGAAAGCGCTTTTGATGCCGGGAAGGCATTTTAAGTGTGGTGTTTGGTGTTTGGCATCTTTCACCCGCTGACTCTCCTCACTGTTTGAAATACAATGTGCTGAGCGGCTACCTCTTCTCTCTGTTACAGAAAACCACACCACTACAACAGGGAACCCTCAACCAAGAAAACCACAACAACCACAATGGAACACACACAGAACACCACCGTCATGGCCTTGCTAGTTTTCATCGTTTGCGCATGCGTGGCGGCAGCACTTCCGGCACCAGATCAAGGCCAGGGCGAGTTGTCCCACCTTGTCAAACTGATCGGCAAGCTGAAAAACCTGGAGAACCAACGGGAGACGGGGACAGGGGACAGCTGGGGTGTCTATACTCAGGACGGGGACGAGGAATCTCAGTCTCTGCCCAATGTTGCCTCCTCCTCATCCTCCAACGGCGCCAGTTTAGCGGCACTAAAGCATGGGTTTCTGGGACTCAACAAGAGGCAAGGCGCGTGGAGTTACGACTACGGACTGGGTGGGGGAAGGTTCGGAAAGCGTAACTATGGTGACTACGGCATCGGTGGCGGGCGATTCGGGCGTGACGTCGATCACGTTGACCTCGGCGACACCAACGACAGCGTCTGATTGGCTGGGCGCTCGCCGTGGCCTTGACCTTGTGGGCCCGGATCCACGGCACTTGCACCTCGTTCGCCGCTCGATGTTTCGCTGGTTGGACATTCACTCAGAACTCACTCCAAATCTTTGGTCCGTTTGTGATACTTTACTGACTGTATGGTTCACGTAGTTGGGTTTCTGCCTTCAGTCTCACCCGATGCTAGGATCAACAGCGAAACAGGCCTTTTGTCAGCTAACCCCACATCACTTTCTTTATTGTCTATGTTCACTCCTTTGATTTACGTTGTCATTCGAGAATCTATACAGAGGCATGCATAAAGAAGGAAGGTTTTTCTCCCAACAGACCGTCAGTATTGTTACTAAGTGATCTTCGGTACACACACTGCTTTCACGTTTTCTTTTGATTTACCTTGCCATTCGAGAAAATATCACAAAGGCATGAAGCAGTATGAAGCAGTATGTATGAAGCAGGAGAATTTTTTTTTTCCAACGATGGTCTGTCTGTATTGTTACTAAGTGATCTTCGATACACACACTGCTAAGAGCAAAGATTTCCAGGGAAACTATATGGCACATTTTTGTTTTTTAAACACGTATTTTACGTTTGTTCAGTTGTTGCGTTAGTCCTAATATTGTAATTTATTGTTTAACAACAAACTGATATTGCCAGTGTATGCCAAAACCTTTCTCAGTCTTGCAGTGTACATTTCTTAACCGGTACGGTTTTTCATTCGGAGATGTCATAGTTTTTGGGGTTTTTTTTTGGTTTTTTTTTGTTTAAAAGTGACACAAGTCAATCTTTCATTCGGAGAACTGAACTTTTATTTTGAGATGACCCGAAACTGACAAAATGAAGCTCGTTAAAAGTCTTTGATTTTTTAATGCTGCAAAGTTGAAAACGTCTTTGGGACGAATGCGAATATTAGTCACAAATTAAGTTTTCGCACAAGATATTTAGACTTGTTGAGCGGAAACAAGACCATTTGTGTGGAAAGAATGCAAAATAAATGCACCGAGGTGGGACGGCGTAATTTCTCTTTCATTTCTGGACTAATGAGAACAACTGTTTTGTTTTAGGGTGATTTACAGTATGAAGTACTGACACAAGAAGCATTCCAGTTTAGTTTGTTGTTATATGTTTGTTTTTTGTTGTTGTTAATTACGAGTAATCTTTTGTTGATATGTCATTTGATTTATTTAATGTGTGTAATGAAAAGATCACATACGTTACCCGAAAGGTAGATGGTGGCCGGTAGAGGTTAAGGCGTGTGTGTGTGTGTGTGCGTGTGCGTGCGTGTATGCGTGCGTGTGTGTGAGAGAGAATCTGTATGTGAATGAGAGTGTCAGTATGCGTGTCATCGTATTAACAAACAAACAACACACACACACACACACACACACACACACACACACACACACACACACACGCAGACCCCTAACAGCCCACCCCGTAACGTGTACTCAAACGAAACCTGATAATATTAATGGTTGCAAAGTTTTTTTATGCAAGAAACAAGTTAAACGGGCATGCATTAACTAATTCAGAGATAGCAGACGCAAGGCAGGGAAATTTTACCCCGCAATTCGTCACCCCTCATACAATGCAATGCAGTCTGTACACAGGGAATCAACAAGAAGCTGACGAGTACAGAAAAATGGTTTATTTGGCGACTAACCGACAGAGAGCTTTAACAAAAATTGCAAGCCACCTGTTAGTCTTCACTTCTGCACTGCAGCACAAGCGATTGTATGATAAAGAAGATTTCAAAGAAATACAAAAGTAAACTGAGTTAAGGTGAAATTTGTGTAATGACCATCAAACTGGCTCAACTTAAACGCTGGATTGCCACGGTAAAGCATATCTGCAGTGAGGAATCAACACACACATTATACCACAAAGCATTAGATATGAAACACACACACACACACACACACACACACACACACACACACACACACACACACACACACACACACACACACACATCAACTGATTATCAAGAGTAAAAGTTTCAGAATAAAGACAGCAAATACAAAACAAATTATAAAATGCAACATTTTACGGAACAGACATAATGCGAGTCACAAAAACGTTCTCTAAACTTGAATGACATTTGTCCATGGTGGGGAAAAACATTTTGAATTTTTTACAAATAGAAATGCCCTCTCTGACTGCAAATCAATCTAAAATGTTTTGATATCAAGCTCACATTTGTATTCAGAAAACAGTTTTACTAGTAAATGCACGTTTGTGCATGCGTGTGACCACAAACACCAGCAACAAGACACAAACGAAAGTGTTCCTAAAAGATGTGTAAGGCATAGCAGTCATGACTTGTAACATTTGTAAGGCTTCATTGTTTTAAGGCTGTTTTAAGAATTAAAGTTTTTTTCAATATCTTCAATTTTCATACACGATAAAAAGGCTGTCTTTTTTTCCAAAATCACCAGTTTAAGGTTCAGGATATGTCCACAGATAGGACAAGAGGGTGGGTGGGTGTTCGGGAGTTTAACGTCCTTTTCCACCACAGAAGGGACACATCAAAGACTTGGCAGCAAGAAAAAGGCCAGCGCAAATGTTTGGCCCTAGCCGGGATTCGAACTCACGACCCGAGCACTGAAAGTCCAACGCTCTACCATTCGGCCACCCCGGCTCCCCACAGATAGGATAAAAAAATTCATAATCCAAAATGGGAAATTACAGAAAACGGGAAACATTTTTTTAAAAATCTCTACATTTCCCATATACAGCAAAGGACATTCCCAAGGAAAGCTCATTAAAAGTTGAAATCTGACTGAGTAAAAACGCCAGACATTATAGCTGGCATGTTCTTTGTTAACATTAAATCGGCAACCATCTGCTACATAGCCAGAAAACAAACCATATTACTGACATGATTGTGACCTTCCTCGTGTTAAAATAGGGACAACAGGCAGAAGATGTATTGAATAACAAGGTATTATTATGCATGCACATACAGCTGTCTAAAAGACAGTATCACAGGCACATTTGCCACTATGCTACCCTGAGGAAAAGGTTTCAGTTGGCAATTGATCACAAATGGTCGGAAATCACACTGACACTGTCAAACATGACATCCACTGATCTTGGATTAATCTTCACTAAAAATAAACAGCTAAACTAGTTTAAACATGATCAAGTCATCCAACATCAAAAACAAGAAAAGTTTCAAAATACAATAAATTATACACACACAAACATGGATTCAACATTCTTTGTTATCAACAGTGAAAGAGAGAGAGAGAGAGAGAGGTTTATGAAAGTTTACAAATAAAAACTATGTATAATAACTATAAACACTGTTAAGACACACACAAAATATACAGTCAGTTGTAAAAAACAAAATGCTGGTTTTAACGTGAAATGTTAACATTTAAATGTTGGTCCCACTCCTGTACATAGCACTTCTATTACTTTGACAGAAACCTCAGGGCAAATGCACTGTATTTTACAGATGAAAATAAAATCGTTTGATGTTACCTGGAATTATGGACACAAGGCAATTAAAAACAAAAACTACCGAAGTACAATCAAAGCTGTCTTAAACATGATAAGACGCATGGAAAAAAAAAACACTACCTCCTCCACCCTTAATGCGGTCAGGCACCATTTGACCCTCCAATGCTTGTAGGGAGACAGGTGCTAATGTATTTACAGCGACTGGCTCCCTGACACTAACCAACTTTGACTAATGACTTTCGCCAGTTCCTTCGTTCAGTGATGGGGGCTAACGAGCAAGGAAAAGCCACTTAGGGGCTACAGACACATGCTGGTGGCCTCTGGACACTGTGAGAGTCCTGCTCTTCGGACAGTCACTTCCACTAAGAACAGCAAATCAGGCATCTCGTATACATGACGGTAAATAAAATTGCATCGGCAGGTGAATAGATCAAGGAGTCAGCGCTAAATAAAAACAAGCCGTCTTCAGTATAATGTCCTGTTTACACCGCATGTGAAACGTAAGTAAGGGTGAACGTGTTAATGAAGCCTGTGGTTCTAACGCTTATGCCTTTGTCCTGTTGACAACACATGATATGTGTATTATGGAGATGCAGCGACAGAGCAATTATGGCTGTTTGTTCAAGCTCATGTCTCTCTGCCTGAACATCTTCATACGTAAGGGAGTATGATGAGACATTTTCTGGGGAAAAAATAATCTAGATACTGTCATTCCAGATTATTGCTATTACTGTGGGGGATTTCTTGCATCATTTGTACCAAACGGTCACAAAATATAAAAATATGAAAAGTGATAAAATGCATAATGATGTGCAAAGTTATGTGATATTGTGACTTTGCAGTAGCTGATATCACAGAGAACATTTCACCTCCCCCCCCCCCCCATTCCAAAGCAACAATTTTACAACAGTTCTTCCAAACAGTCAAGGATATTATTCTTCATACACTCGTATGTGAATGCAGATTCCCATGGGGAAGAATTTAAAAAAAAAAAAAAAGACTGATTATGGACATTCATGTGAGTAACAAAATGTGATCAGTTTACAACAGTTCTTCCAAATATTCAAGAATGTTATTCTTCACATACGCTCATATGTGAATGCAGAGTCTTCTGGGGAAGAATTGTTTTTTTAAAACCTAAAAAAAAAACAAAAAAAAAACCCTGATTATGGACATTGGTGTGAGTAACAAAATGTCATCAGTAAACTGTAGAAACACAGTAATGCCATCAGTGTTTTTGACCGAAATGGTGTAAAGCCAACATATCCTTGCATTCTTCCAGTAGTCTGACAGCCAGTGATAAAGTTTTCAGATCACTCATTTACAGTCAGATTGAGCTGACACCGGCAAACTGTGAGTCTTGGTGTTCGTGTGCCGTCAGGCACACTCAAATAATTTCTACAAGACGGATGATGAATTAAGTACATGTACATGTACATCAGGAAGTCAGCTGGCGAATCAACATCACTAACATCTGATAGCCCTGTAACCATACATCTCAGTCAGTGAAAAATCTCCTCCTCTGTCCATTCGCCTTGGTTTCTTCGCATCCACCTCCATTAGTCTCCAGTCAACCCGGGAGACTGGAAGGGGTGGTCGCCGCCAGCCGCTCACAGCGGCATGATGCGGTTGCGATGGTGAACCAAGTCCTGGTTGCGCGGTGACATCACCAGCGGCGGCAAGCTCCGTGGCGGCCGGACTGTGGGTGATGGGATCACCTGTTGGGATTGTTGTGGCTTAACCACTTTTCGACCATCCTCATCATACAGGAAGTCTCGGTCCTGCAACAAAATACACACTAAGTCTGCAGGTTTGGGAGAAATGAAAAGCTAGGGGTTATTTTTGTTTTTCTAGGGCACACATCACAGAGCAATGCGCCTCACTAGACTTTCTTCAGTGTGGAAACACAAACAAGGGATTAGCCAAACAGAGGTAAAACTCAACCACAGTTGTTAAATTCAGTGTAGGTGAATTGTTGCAAACAACCAGTAACAGGTCAGAACAGAAAACATGAACACATTTCGTACTGCGCATGAGTATCCCACATTTTGGACTCTTTTTTGGTATGCAAAAATCAGGCAAGATTTACAGTTCCTTAACGTTTCTTAAATCAGACTGCAACACTCTCACTAAGACAAATTTGAATCCAAATCAAATTAATCATGATTTTTGTTTGTTTGTGCGGCCACTGATGAACAACCCTAAATGTACTTGGTAGGAACTCAGTTAACTGTAAAGAGAAGTGCAGTGTTAAGTGGATTTTGTTATTCTGCTACATGAAAAACATAAAAAAAATACTTAGTTCTCATATCTCTGGTACAGTAAACGTTAGCAAGGTTGCCTTCCCCAATAAAGGTCAAAGTATATACTCCGGACAGATCCTTATAATTTCAGATTTAATTCAACTGACATGTTTAACACGCTGTGTGTTCACTGTTTGCTGCTATTCACAAACTGACCATAATTATGTCTCTCAACCGAAGGGACTATTATCTGAAAGACCCCTGGTTTCAAAACCATTGTCTTTAAATGATGAAAAAACGTTTCAAGATAAAAAAATGGATGCTTTCGTTTAAAGCTGTGTGGTATCTATCCACCAATTAAACCATTTATGACATAGATTTAATCTTGTTAGGAAGCGCACATGCACAGTTCTGATGAAACATACACTGTACATTCATGAATAGGTCAGCTGTATCATGTCTAATGCATGATGATATAAAGTTTATACACATGTACTCTAGCCATGCATGTAAAAAAGAAACACATCTATCAAGTGTATATGGCCTACAGAGGAAAAAGCAATGGTTTTGTCAAAGAAAGAATTATAGGAAAACAGTTGTGAAAAATTCTACATGATTGTGCATTTTTTTTTTAAAAAGTCAACACTAAAACGCCATGGGTTTTTTTTTCTCTTTTTTTTTCAGGAAAAAATAGTACGTTATTCTTTTTCAGACTATGGGTACCACTTTAAGAACTACAAGGCCTAAAGACATTAATTACTGGTACATGTACTCTCAGTGTACTTGACACGTTGGTATGAGGAGGTACAAAATGAAGCGTGAATGCTGTCAATATCTCTTGTTGCTACATGTACAATGTACTGCTAAACACTAAGTACCCAGCCAAATAACTTTGTGCAACAACAGCACCAACTCGAAACTTAAGATTTTTACACCCTGAAAATTTTGCGGCATGTCCAGGAGTAGGTTAAAAGTGCTACCTGATTTATTTTGTTTCAATTTTCCATACCAAAAAAATAAAATAAAATAAAATAATATAAAATAAATAAATAAATAAATAAAATAAAATTCAAATCACCATAATCTACTCTCTATATCTGACAGGAAAGCACACACCAAGACTAAAAGATAGTGTTCATGTTACCAAGGAGCACACAGCACTATGTAGATAAATGCATCCACAGTAAGATACTTCAAGCTGCACGAGCAAGACAGGGCGAGAGGCAAAGCACCTGGTTTTTATACAAAGCATGCAGATCATATAGTCCTTGTTCTTTTTTTTTCTTTTTTTTTTAAAGTCAAATAAAGAGAAGACTGCAAGAAAAAAATACCATATACTGGTAATACAAAAGTGGGATTACATGCATGATTTGAATCTGAAAGTCTAGCTACATGTACTACAAATCATGTTTGGAAAACTGCAATATGTCACTACTGCATGCAGCGTTCTAGACTAGAAGTGAACTAAATTTCACCAGCCTTTGACATTCTGTGATGACGCAGGGATAATTTTGATTACACAGATCTACAAAAAAACCTATTGCAAATCTTGAAATATTATTATTGTCCAGTGTGTGAAATACATATATGTAGCTGAACACAGCAAGGTTGTACATGTAGTAGACAGTGTAACCAGTGACAAGATGTGTAGCTGGGTGCACACGCGTACACACACACACACACTACTGTACTATTTCTAACTTCCCTACAGAGGACCATGATAACTATACTGATCAGTAAAACAAATGATTAACATATTGTCTTTTCATACAACTAAACCTGGTCTTGCTGAATTAATCTGTCTTATGCTGAAAAAGCCAGAGAGGTAATCTAGAATATTCCATTCCCAACAAGACCAGGAAGGGTAAAGTTAACCGATCATGACATCACTGCATGACTCATGTGCTTTCCTGAGCAAAAAAAAACCCAAACAATAACAGGCTTTCTAGTCTGAAGACAAAAAGATGAGGAGGGTACAAATTTATGTAAAAATATCTGCTAACATGCTGTGGATTAGTCAGATACATACACTTATAATTGTATTCCATGCAGTTACATACTGTTCTCAACAACTGAAAGCCTCAAAGCTTTAATGACTGTCAGTCAAAATGTTCACTTCCGGCATATCATCTCTAAGGGACCTATTATTAACTCACAATTTACTACGTACAACTTTTTGCTGGCATGCAAAGGTGCGCTCTATCTCTCTGTGCAAAAGACAGTGGTCTGAAAGACATAGTTCACAACTGCTTGCAAATATCGCAAAAAGTACATTTAAATGATTGTACTGGCATACACACTTGTTAGCACTGCATATGTCAGAAGATGAACGGGTGGAGGGGTGGGGGTGGCAAGGGGGTGGTGGGGATATGGGTCTGAGCTGGCAAGACCCTGTGACATCTAAGAGCATACGCTCAGAATTCCCGACAAACTGCATGTGGAGGTATTGCGTAGTATACACAAGTTGAAAGTGCAAGCTTAGAATTTGTCTTATCAGTCATGAAAATTCTACTGCAAAAAATTTCACCAAGTTTTTTTAATATTAGAAAACCCAGGAAGTGCAGACTATTTCTTCCAATAATTTCTGCCCCAGAAGTGCAGACTATTTCTTCCAATAATTTCTGCCCCAACAGCAGCTTACCATGAAACAATACACATGTAGTAAATGAGAATGTTCATCATGCACAGTCGCTAACTACTGGAGACTGCCTTTTGTTTTACATGATGCATGTTTTGTATGAAGCAGGCTACAAGCAGGGGTAGGCAAGCTGTATATTATAGGCGCCCTTAAAGTTGGGAAGGAGAGGAAACAAAGAAAGAGATACCTAGTCTATGCTTGACACACTGAACTGAAACTGTGAAAGAAACAGAGGATGAAATGGAAAGCTGCCATTAACGCTGGTTGATTTCACAGCTTAGCGCACGGTTAAACAAAGGCTGTGCACCTCGTATGACATGGACGATAATCCCATGTTCATAAACTGTGCAAAAGGATGCTATTTTCATTTACATTTAGTGGTCTGGGTGTGCATTAACAGGATCTGAACGGTTGACCAGACACATCTTTTCAACTAAAACAGTGCCAACAATACTTAGAAATAAACCTGCTACATAAACCACACACAATGCCAATGGCAAACATTCTGTTTTTGTTTATTTTATCTAGTGTCTTCCTGAACACCAAAAAGAAAACAAACAAATGAAATAACTAAACAAATAACAAAATAACTTGTATTTGTTCTAAAATTCTATTCAGGAGAAGAGTTCTTTGAATAGATAGGTGTGGTATGAAATGTGTACATGGATCCCCTAATAAGGAGATACACAAATTGAGATACCTACTCAACATAGATAAACTAGACAAACTAGATAATTACTGAATTAGCAAGCAAAGCTGGTCAAACCAAGAACATGTTACTCCAACAGAATTAGAGATATTCCATGGAGCATACAGAGAAACAGAAGTTACAAAATAAAACAACAAGGGGCAAAGACAAAGAAAATGACAGTACAAAATTGAACCCTACCTCTCTGGACTCTGCACGCCATTCATTCTTGTAGCCTCGTCGCTTTTTTCTGTCCTGTTACAAAACAAGCAGTATTAGTATTACTTTATTAGCATAAAGTAAAACCTTCCTGTCACTTAGGCACTGCCATCACAGAGCATGATGGTGTCAAGCTGATGAAACATCTGCATATGACTGTTCGCGTCTGTGTCAAACCTCATAAAAGCAATGATAATCACAGACCACATACACATTTTGGCAAGGACACTGACGACATCCAGACTACATACAGTAACGGGCAGCTGCACAAATCTTTCTCTCAGTGTTATTATTCACTGTGTCGTCCACTTTACAAAATCATAACCAGAAACAAAAAAAAATCCCTGTGGTGGTTGACTGACCTGGCATGTGATGTAAATACTGATGGGGACCCACAGTAAGAGGGAGAAGACCATCACACAGCCCACCATGTTGTTTCGGAAAAACTGGACTGGAAACAAATAGTCGAAACAGCATTCAATGGGGATGTTTGTAAAAAAAAAAGACATCTCTGTATATGCATGTTTCTGACTCTGAATGTGCACGAGTGTTTCATGTGCAAAGACAATCTGCAAAATATCATCTGAGCTTTCTCCCTGGCAAGCTCAACTACAAACACTTCTGAACAAAATACCGTAGCAAATATACAAATTATAGACATGTCAACAGGAGGGGGAGGGGAGGGGAAGGGAAGGGGAGGAGGGGGGGAAGGGGGGGAGGATCTCTCATCAACTAAATCTTCAAGCAACACTGCATTACCAGTGTTCCCTTCAATTTTGTAAAGATGTTTGTCAAGAACAAGTGTTGCAACTATATTTCAAAACCTGTTATTGCTTTACTTACTGACTCCATCAATGGTCAGGGAATCAAACACATCAAACAGACGCTGTACCATGGAAGCCTCACTCTTCTGACAGGCACCCTGGTATTAAAAAATAAACAAATAAATATATAAAAGTTATGCTGTCAACATTACAAGTACTTCAAATGTGTATTATTAGTACCAATGGACTCTACATAAACAGGCACATACTTGAAAACTCAATCAAAACAAATTTCTGCAAGTGAATATGATCCTCTCAAGTAGGGATAACTACATTCTAACACTATTCAATGTCGTGTGAAGCAAGGTCAACTTACACTCTCACAGTATCCAATGACACACGGGCGTCCATCTGGCAAGGGGTGATTGTTGTCATACGGTTTGCATTCACCGTTCTCTGTATCGCGACAACATCTCTGACAGGACTCGTCCACTGTCAAATAGGAAACCTTTCGCCTTAGCCTGACAAACTAATTCAGTAAGTACAATCATTCACTATGCCCTAGATAAATGGGAACAGAAATGATTTAGCATGATTTTGCAAAATGCACACTTACCTGGATGACCTAGTTCCACAACAGATGACAGAGCTTTGCTAGTGGTGATAATGGTGAAGTTGAGGGTGGGAGATAGTGATGTTTTATTTGCAGTTTCCTTTGTGCAATATGATGCGCTTAATCAAAGATTAACCATCATTCAGCAGCTTCTGGGCTGGGTTTTGATGGTTATTAGGAAGACAGGCTTCTTTCTATTTTCCATCTTGTCAACAGTCTATGTCAATAATCTCTCAACAAACATAACCAAGCAAGATAATGTAAGACAACAAAACAATTCGTACCATTATCACAGGTACAGGAGAACTTGCCACGGCCCTCACAGAATGCCTGACACACTCCATTTCCATCACAAACACCCCTGTTGATCACAACATGAAAGACAATCAATAACCTCTAAGCACTACTTTCTGACAATGACAGAAGAAATGAGCAGTACTGACTTCACAATAATTACTGTACTCTCAGTTGAGTGTGCAAAGGTAAAAGAATGACCAAATTAAGAACATAAAAAAATGCATACAGTAAAAGAACCACTAGCTATCCAATGGAATGTATCTTTGCCAAACCTGAATAATACAGAGGAACAAGAAACAACTACGGTATTCTTCACCCAAATAACTAGGAAAATATATACATGTATTATCAAAAGTAAAGCAACTCACAAGTCAAGACAGGTGGCTCCCTCTGGCTTGGCCTGGGACGCTGGGCATGAAAGACTGTCGCCAGTGAAGACAGGTTAAAGAATCAATAATACAAGCCAAGTTTTTATAAAAATAATGTGTGCATCACATGCTTGTAATTCTTTTTTTTTAAATGCTGTGGATTATGCAAGTCACATTCTCCATCCACATTGCTATTACTCAACAGCATATTTGCATCTCCCAATCTCTATCAAACAATTTTCCCACATGAAACAATCACTTCAGTAAATTTTCTCTGCTCTGAACAGCTGTCAAAGTTACCACCATTTGTCAACTTCATTTGCAATGGTACTGTGGTAAAGAGCAAAATTAATAATAATACTGTAGTAATGATAATAATAATAATGTGCAAAATACTAATAAGCAAATGAACTGTTACTGTGTGAACACAAAGAGACAAAGTGAACATGCAAGGATATGTGCAGGTTGACGCATTATAGCAGGAAACCCCAGTGTCTGAGGAACAGGTGGTGCCGGCTGGAGCGGTCTGACAATTCAAACAGCAGCCATGGTTCACAGGGCTGTAACATGACAATCAACAAAACAGTTTGTTAGTTTGTATGTCCTAAATAATTACAATATTTGTTGTCTTTCACACCAAGTCCGAAACTTCTGAGGAAGATTCACACACACATACACAAAATCCCCCCTCCACCCCCCCCCCCCCCCAGCAAAACAAAACAAAAACAAACAAAAACACACACAAAAAAACTACACTCACACGCATGCATACAAAAGAGGGGAAAATGTATCAGCACAGCATATCCACTGGCACACGCACCTGCATGTTGATGTTCCTTTCAGGAAGCATGAAGAATCACAGCAAGGGTCAAGACCAAAGCGTCCTAAGTAGCCAGCATCGCACTCCTCTTCAGGGTCGATCAAGCCATTGCCACACACATTGTCTTCATCGGGTGTCTCTGTAGGCAAAAGGTGGGTGCATATCACAGTGTGTATGTGTGTGTGAGCTTAAGCGCTGTGAGTCGTTTTCAGTGACTGCAGCCCTTATAGACATGCTATTTATTATTACATGTGTATTACTTTAACATGCCGTAATGATCTTAACTTTTCAACACCTTTTTACGAAAAAAAATTCTGGAATTTAAAGGTCTGATCGAAAAGTAAGGAGCAAAAACCTAGTTTCAGTTTCGATGTCCATCCATCTTCACTGAACACCATGTGTGCCGGTGGGGCTAATAACAATGCTGCTTGAAACAGAATCTTGCATGAGAGGGCCTTAAAACGCGCAAAAAGCATTATTATATAATCCCTACCTAACATTTTAATCACCATACACTCCTTGTCTTTTGAAATGCACAAGAGCATTTTCCACCTTCTAAACTCCCGAACGGACAAACACATCAAACTGAAACTTGCAAGATGGCAGAAACAGAAGTAGTGGAGGGAGACTACTCTGTACTTCTGGTCTCACAAGGGCGGTATCAACAAAGTGATCGAATGCCAGACTCACAAATCGGCAAAGTCTTATCAATGTGCTTCATTTTTTTCATTTTTTTCTGTATTATTTGGCATTACCTTCAGGTTGCTTCTTAGTTTTTTACCTGTGTATGGACAGATTTTTGGTGCGTGATCAAAAAGTGAGGAGATTTTTTTTACACCAAACTTTCCCTTTTGCACTGTGGTTGAGAAATTACGGTCATTACGGTGAATACTGACCCAGACCCACACAAGTACTCATGTGAAAAATGAACAGAAAATGTCAATTGAACCATTTAACACATGTCCTAGCTGCCACTCAGTAGCTGCAAGCATGAACACTCATTGTGTTCAAAACTTCTGGGTAAAACTGATTTGGTCAACTGGAAATATCTGTACTCACCACTAAAACAGCCCTGTCCCTTACTGGCAAGGACAGCTCCGATGTCACTTTTGCTGCAGGATGAAAATTTCTGGGAACGATAAAAAACAAAGAAATTACTTCTAATCTGACTTGCCTTGGAGATAAAATAACTACAAAATCACAAGTGTAATAACCAGGGTTTGCTCCAAACCAGGTACTCCAAAGAAAAAGAAGCTGATATGATTAAGCTGGGGAGTCCAGGGGCATCCCCATCCCCCCCCCCCCCCCCAAACTGAGGAAATTTCAACCACAGGTCTAATGAGTAATCAAAGGCATTTACACAATAGTCTGTAAAACTTACATTATTGTTGGAATCATAGCCACTGACTGAGTAGGCGTACATGAGATATTTGCCATCGCCAAACAGTGAGGAAGGGGAGCAACTGCTGGTGTCAGGGTCATGCTCAGCACCCCAGTTGTGACCTGAACACAAGAACATACATGTACCAACATAAACAACTTGACAAAACCCGCAGGAAGAGACAACCATGTGCAATGCCACAAAATCGCTTTTGGCACCTTCTCCATCCACTCCCTTGCATACCTATTATAAAAGCAAAATAAAGTGTCAGCATCAAATTGCATGTCAACAATGACTGTACCAGTCAGATATTTGAAACAAGTCGCACACTATACTTTATGCTTGTAATGAAATAAGAGTCCCCCCCCCCCACCACACACACACACACACACACAGAAAGAGCTGGCAGGCAAACTGACAAATTTGCTTCCTTTTTTCATATTTTTATAAGCACATTTTATATTGTCTTAAAATACATTTGACTAAAGAAACAGTAAGTACATCACTTACCCAGTTCTGCAAACAGCACCGGTACATGAAAAAGAACAACAAAAACAAACACTGTTATACTCATTTTTTTCATATCACTCCAATTTGATTTTTTTTTTAAATTGCCCATGTGACATACAAGCAACAGACAGAAAGTATTACTGTACCGGTGAATATGCTCTAGCAGCTTAATTCTCTCCGGATGAATGACCGCATATGAAGCCCTACAGAGCACATCGGTTTCAGGCAAACAGCCACATACGCGGATCGTGATTTTTTTTTTTTTACAACATGACTAACAACACGGATATTTAAGTTTGAAAGTTGAAATTTCAGCAATATGTTAGTCAACTACCCTGAAAATTTCTTTATCTTGTTTTCTTGGGTTTTTTTTAATGATTTTTTTTTTCTGAACCTCACAAATCGGTCTGTCTACACAAGGATGGCTGAGGAAAAATCAGCTCGTCTTGAATGAGTTAAGTGATGAGCTGCATGAAACGTTTATCAAACTATTTCTTGAAAAGAATTATGTGCACAAAAGTCTTACCATGAGCAGTGACCAGTTCTGCCTGCTGGGTAAGAACGACATCACCATTGCTATTCATAGTTGTACTCCAGCCAGTGTTTAGGGCAGTGGTTTTTCCCCCAATGGATCGTGCTGGACAGACACACAGCCGAAGGTCAGCAAGTTAGGTGATGGTACAAATATGATTCACTTTTCACAGGAACAGCACTATAAATGTACATGTATGTGCAAAAAAGTATACAATACAGGGAAAGACCACCTGCATGATGTGGGCAGATTTTTCTTCATCATTTATGTTCACTAATCAACACATCATTTTGACTACGACACTTGTCATAAAGCCAAACCAGGATCAGAATTCAGTCATTTTACACTGAAAAGATATTAAATTATTTTAAACTGACTAGCTAGTTCCACTAGTGTCTCAAAAGCATTCAATGTCAAAAAGTTCTGGCTTCCCTAGTAACACAAAGGTACCCTACACGTCTCTAATCAAGCTCTCACTACAGCAAACAGATGTAATGGAAATGGAAACCCTGTTATGTAACATACTTGGAGAACACATGCCGCCAGCAGAGCCTTCACTGGGGGAAGCAATGTATGCAAGTCCCAGCACATTGTTTGGGAACGCCTGATGCGTGAACAGGTGGGCCACACAAAACTCTGTGAACTCAAGGTTCTGGCCAAATTGCTGCAACAAGTTCCACACATTTCTTTCAAACTGTAAGGTTAAGACATTATCTTTCTGCCAAAAGTTGGCTGATACAGCCCATGCACATGCAAACACTGCGAATGCACACATTTGTGAGCACACTCCCACCAACTGCACATATCATATGAATATGCATGCACGTTCACACACACACACACACACACACACACACACACACACACACACACACACACACACACCTGCAAAAGGTCCAAAGAGTCCCAATTTCCATGGTCAGCATTGTAACCAGAGGAAGGAGCTTCTTCAATTTGCATCTGTACAGAATTAAACACAGAAACATGTGAAAGTCACGAAATCATCCTTTGTCTTCTTCTTCTTCTTTTTTCTTTTAGTTGAAACTGAAATGTGACGCATGTTGACTTTTGCTGTATGTCGCCTAAAAAACATGTGCGGTGTACACTGTGGGTGCCAACACACCCATACTTTAAAGAAGAACACTTGCATGCTGTACATTGTGAGGGGAAATGCACCAATGCGTTAAAAGAAGGGAAAAAAAAACCATATTATTCCTCATCATACATTGTGGGTGCAAACTCATCCACACTTTTAAAGAAGGATCTAAACGGAATTAAATCAAAATAGGTTCCACACACACTGTGACAGTCTGTACAGGCCAGCTGTATACGGAAATGCCATGCAAGTCATTAACTTTTGTCAGATAAAATGTTTTTCACCTATTTTTGCAGGGACTGATCTCAACATCATAGCAGCCCGCGGTTTCAATATGTGCAGTTTCAATCTGCGGTGACATTCATTGGGTTACACAGATATCTGTTGATATTGCTGTTTGTTTCTTTTTTTCCTGTGTATTTGCTTTACGGTTACACTTATGTTTACCCAACTCTGCCCTCAAAATTCCTTCTTAAAAAGTATGGGTCATTATGCAGCTACATATGGGGAGGTTTATCAATGTTTTTTCCTCCTTTAAAAGTATGAGTGGTTTTGCCCACGATGTATCGCGCGCAAAGTTCCTTCTTTAAAAATATGGGTAGTTTTGCAACCCCCATATACGGGGAGGGTTACACAACGTTTTTGCTGTTTATTTACTTGTTTGTTTACAATCGAAATCAAACTGGTTTTGGTCAGCAGTTCACCGGTACCCTTATTGACACAGTAATGAAGTTTCATGGATCTAGCGTGAAAATTGTTTGAGCTAAGGATGTTTGAATGAAAGTGTGGATGCAGTTGGACCCATGACATAAAGTGAAGGTTAAAGCAAAACTCTGATTTCACTACACACTGGTAAGTGTGAGAAACAGGAAACAGAACGCATACCTCAGCAATCTCAAAGCCCATCCCATTGATGTCTGAACCAACATTAAAGACGGTGCTGCGGTAAATGGCATCCACTCTCTCCATTACACCACCCTGGAGAAAAGTAGCAAAGACAATATAAATCGATAGTGTGTTAAAAATACAATCTTTTAAATCAACCTTTCTCATATTCCTGAAAACATCAAGGCATACGCAGGACTAGAAAAACACTCCCATTCAAAAAAAGCGAAGTGTGAAATAACACCCAAATACAAGACTGAAAGACAACAACAACAAAAAAAAAAAAAAAAAGGCACAAGAAGTATGATGGCCACACCCATCTCTCTAAGCTCCAAGCAGTTGTTGTGCAGGTATAACATACTTGTAGCTATGATGTGGTTTAAATATTGGGTTCCCTTCTTCTATACAAGTTCTTGCTGGAAGGACAAGATAAATGGTAGATGCCTTGAATTCTCAAAAGAATTCCCTACATACATAAACTCGCCAATGTGGAAACATATGACAAAGGAGAGATATTTCTTACAAAGCTGTACCAAAAAGATGACGTACAATGTATGCTGCGGTAGAGTAGATATCACTGTCACCAATGAAGCGGAAGAATTTGTAGTCAGCAACAGCGACAAGACGACAAGTGCTCCAGCTGTATGGCTGAGACTGTCGCTTCACTCGCTTTGCTGAATCTGCAGAAAAATAGTAAATCTCATCTCTCTCTCTCTTTCTCTCTCTCAATCCATAACTAACATGGTTATACATACATGATGTACTCACATACACTCTCACCACATTTGTATATATATGTATGCGCACATATATATAACCATGCAGTTATCAAATATGTTAAGTTTATGTGCATACTGAGAATTACAAATATTACAAATATTTTTTAAAATCTCTGCTACAGTCTTACAAATGAAGGAAACAATGATCTCCATCAAAGCAGATGAAACAAAAACAGAACAATGAGTTTGTTTTTTTTTTAATTCAGAAATGGTTCCTCAAGGTACAATAACTATTCTGGGATGAATGAAATGAAAATTACAACCATACCATAATAATCCTGAACAAGCAGGAAAGACAACAGACTATGACTGACTGCTATAATCAACATAAAGGCTCTACACACCTCCATTCTGTTCTCCATCTTTCAGGTCAACGTGAAACTTGTGGTACTTGTCATCCACGTGACTCGCTCCACAAAATGATGGTCTGCAGAAAACGGGAAACAATGCATGATTAAAATGACATTTTGTGGCCAATAATATGGCACTGCAGTAACAATGTATGATGCGGATCACATGTATGGAAGCTGCGAATGACAGGTTTTCCAAATTTCAGATGACTCAAAAGAACTTAATTGTATCTATCATATGAATTGAATTGTACAGATCTATCAAACATCATCTTCCAGAAGTCATCTCCAACAGCACTGACCAAAATCTGCAGGAGAACCGGCCCCCGTAGTGTAGTGGTTAGCACTTCGGACTATGGACCGGGAGACCCGGGTTCGAGTCCCAGCCGAAGCAAGCGAGATTTTTCCTACCTAGGTCGGCTCCTACCCAGAGCGGGTGTGCTATGGGCCCAATGGGGAGGCTGCTGCCACACAGCCGAGCTTCACCCACTTCACGGGTGCGACTTTGGGGGTGCTTCCCTCGGTATGACACGTCTTATGATGTGGATGATTACACGGCCGGCACCGCAGGTGCCGTAGTTCCCGGGCCTGGTTAATGTGGGGATATTTAGACAGGAAGCGTGGAATGCGGCCCTGTCCCGCAGTCCCAAACCACACGGACCTCCATAGCATCATCCTCATCTCCAGCATCATGCATAATAAAAATTGCCCCAGCTTCCGAGCCCTCTGTGGATTCCACCCATTACCAGGTAGGAACACCACTGGAGCTGGCAAAAGAGTTGTGGCAGCAACCCCCCCCCCCCCCCCCCCCCCCAAAAAAAAAAAAAAAAAAAAAATCTGCAGGAGAAACTGAAAGCTTACCCATGGCCATTTCCTTTGCTGTCACTGTCCAGGATCATGTCATCAGAACGGTACGCGATCATCTTGCCATGGTGTTCTCCTTGCTTCTTCTCCTCTAGATGTCGCTTGGCAGCCTGACCATATGAAATATACAGGATAAAAAAGTCTTTTCAGTACAAATACATACATGTACAACTCTAATCACTTCCCCCTACCTACAAAACACAAGACTGAAGATTCTTCAGCAGCACCATTTTGTGGGGTCCCATTCTGTAGGACCGGGAGGATACATTTCTATACCAGGGAGACTTTCTTGCTGAAGCAATATACTGGAATGTATTACGTAACAGCAGGCCGCCCTGAGCGGGTGGGTGTTTGGGAGTTTAACGTCCTTTTCCACCACATACGGGTGAGATCAAAGACGGGGCAATGATGAAAAAGCCAGCACAATATGTGGCCCCAGCGGGGATCGAGCTCACGACCCGAGCATTGGAGGTCCAACGCTCTTACCATTCGGCCACCCCGGCTCCCCAGGCCGCCCTGAAAAACAAGAAGAAGAAAAGGGAAACGACCTAAAAATTATCACAAACCTCAATTCCATACACAGTGCCATTGTATTTGATTGTCCCGGTAAAGACTCCATCATAAGAGAAGTAACCATGAACATCTGATTCACTGTCTCCTGAAAAGATAAATAAAATACATACATTAAAACACGAAAATCTCCCTTTTCCTTAATCCTTTTGCAACTTTTGCTTCTGGTAATAAATATCCCAGCGTTAACCCGGCCCAGGAACTACAGTACATGTGGTGCCGGCCGTAGAGTCGTCCACATCTTAGCTGCATTATAGAAGGGGAATCACCTTCAAAGTTGCAGCCATGAAGTGGGCGAGTCTCGGCTGTGTGGCAACAATTTGGGCCCATAGCCAACCTAGGTACATGTATTAGGAAAAATCCTGCTTTTCTCAGCTGGAATTCAAACCCGGCTCTCCCTGACTACGGTCTGAAGTGCTAACCACTACATTACAGGGGCAACTCTTCTTACACACATTCACAATTACATGTATCATACAGCACCCGAAGAAGTGCTTCTTACCACAGTTTTAAACTATACCTACCCTCACAAGATCCACGATAAAACTGATTCTTGTTGAAGTCATTCACCTCTCTCTGTTGGTTTCCATTGCGCACTACCAGGCGGAAAGTTGGGGAGAACAGATCCTTTCGCGGTCTTAAGTGACAGACAAATGTCCTGCAAGGATAGAGAAAACACACTGGGTAAAAACGCACTGGATAAAGAGGAAGAGGAAGTTCTGGTATATATATATATATATAACTGACAATTCACATGTGTGGTGCATCTCTGTAGACCAGGCATGCAGGAAATGTGATACTAACTGATCATTGAGACTAATAATAAGAGGCAAGTATGTGTATCCTGTACACTCAAGCAACACTTGACTTAAAGTAATGGAGCAGCAGACCCATCCCTCTCAAGTCTGTGCATGGTAACAGTTAAGACTGAAACTGACATGTACATGTATAAATTATGTACTGTATACATGTATTATAATTCAGTGCTGTCCATGTCCAATTTACATACTTAAATTCACATCACAGAGTAAAAGACACAAAACCAAAACTACCTGTTGAACATGGCCAGTGTCACCTCCTTAGCAGCCCGGTCTGTGATTCCAGCACTGCGTTTGGCGCGTGTGTGGATATTGGAACTGTGGAGTACTTCATAGTACCTCACTTTGTCATGCAGCGCACCTGAAATGAAATTACTATCAACTGTTGAATCACAGCCTGCTGCACTCAAGGAACAGTCAAAGAAGGCTTCAACACAATTCATACAAACCCCAAGACATGATCTGGTTAGCAGATGATATGTTACTAAACTGGCCATCAGCGACTGATCCTACCTTTAGTAAAGAGAAGGCAGGTGTGAGATCCAGAAGCAAGTACAATTACACATCATGTGCATAACAAGCTGCTGTCACAATGATCACGTTAACCCATAAATATTGGTAAAATACAGAATTTTTTTAACTGAGGGTCCCAGGGACCAGTTTTATTTTACAACGACCAGTACAAGATTTATGACCCCCCCCCCCCCCCACCTTTACACACACAGACACCCAAAAATAAGTACACTGACTTAACATATTTTCCTGGTTTCAGCTACTAATTGCTGTCACACAATCGTTTGCACTGCTTCTATGTTGCATTTGGCCGAACTGCCCCTCTCTGTATCAACAATGGCAATTGAACAGGGGTTGCATCAGCAACCGAAACAGCATGCTGGACATGACTGGCTAGCATGAGCATCAGGGTCCAATTGAACTGTAAAATTTGTGGCGCTGGGGTGTCAGTTCAGTGATTTTGTAGTCATTTGATTCGGCCACTGACTGGTTCAGAGACGTGCACTTCATCAGTCTAAAAAAAGACAGCAGTCATCTGTCATTAAATTTTCTTGTTATCTAGGCCTACAGCTACTACTAAGGATAAGAGCCGGCAGAAGTCAATATTTTCTTTCAGAAAGCAAAAAAGTCAGGCTCTGACAGTGTTGAAAATGTGTACGATTCGACACTCTCAATTAACCCGATTTTCAGTGTACACGCAGGGATGGATTTAACTGGTAATTACCAGTAAAATACTGGTTTGAAAAGGAAAATACTGGTTTGAAAATCAGTACCCAGTAGAACCTACCGGTTCTTATTTTGTTTGACTGGTTTCAAAAATAAAGGAAAAGAGAGAAAACAAAGTCTCTGAGTCAGAGAGAGAGAGAGAGAAAACCGTGCCGAGATGTAGCAGTGAGTGTATGACGCCTGTCATTTAATTAATTGACAGCACCGTAACAGTTACAGTTAGCAATTAACTTATCACTGCATTCGTCGGCAGATTTTCGGTGGCAAAATTAGTTACTGGTTTCCGTGACTGGCCTACCATTTCGCGTGCGAGTAGGTTTGTTTACTGTGACGTCGTACTGGTTTGGAAAATGCCTAGCGCGATCACTGTACACGTATGTCTGTGTTTTCACTGGTTTTTGTTTACTGGGACCGGTTCTGACACTGCATGGTTGTTAAGTGACAGTGTGGGGTAGTAAACGGTGGGATCGTTTTTCAAAATTTCTAGTGCGATCACTGTGTCATTTCCTGACTGATGATCATAATTAAGACACCCAACTGTTAACTTGTCCTTGCAACTGTGCAAGCAAAACTGGCCAGGAAGACATATTTTCAATTCAAAGTTTTGAAGTCAAGTACACATGGGTGTGTGTAAATTACTGTCTTCCATAATATACACTTGACTAAACCAGTAGGGACAGAGGAGACACTACTTGCACACTAAAATCAAATCAACAGGGTACTAGACTTGAAAAACAATAGGAAAGAAACAAATTTATACATGCACATGGTGTGTGTTGAAAAAGGCAGCCACTGACAGACGGGGAAACCTAGTGAGAGGTCTGGTCAAGTGATCAAGGCATGTGAGTATTGTGACATAAGCAGCTTAGTTATATTTGGTGATGACATATAAGGAAGAAACTCTTTAGGGAGCTGCTGTAGGGAGTGTAACTTGCACCAACAGGCACAAAGTGGAAGAGGGAAATCATAGATGACGCGGACAGCACTAATAAAGTTCGTTCCCTCTCTCGTAAATGGACAGAAACTGCCCTGTCCCGACCGAGTCCAACCGGCTGGAAAGAACGTTACGTAACAGAACGCCGTTGCCTACACAGTCCCTTCCCACCCCGCAAGTGTCAAGAACCAATGAAGCGAAACCTACCTTCACACACAGCGAAGAGGGTCGAGATCAACACAACAGACAGTCTCGGCGACATTTTTGGTTGAGAAAGGACTAACAGTACTCAAGTGCACTATACAGAAGCGTGGGCAGTCCCAAAATCGCAGGGGAAACAGCGTCAAGCTCCCATCCTGCCGAGAGGTCGTGATCGTGGTTTGTTGTCGGCGCGTGTGACCACTACTTCCGCAGTCAAGTGCCCGCATGAACTTGGGTACACAAAATTCAATGACGTCATCATGGGTGAAGCGCCTTTTCAGTGTTGGGTGCGATCTTCTTCCTTACAATCTAGCCGATGTATATTTATATTCATATATACTTTATATTTATATAAACTGTTTTGTTGTTGTTGTTGCTGTCGTCGTATTTGTTTGAGCTTGTTGGTTGTTTGGGGTTTTTCTTTTTAGGTTTTTTTGTTGTTTTTTTTATTTTTTGTTTTTTTGTTTGTTGTTTTTGGTTTTTTGTTTTTTTTTTTTTTTTGGGGGGGGGGGGGGTTGATGGGGCGTGAAGGGGAGTTCATTAATGCGGTTTGTTTTTGCAAGACAATCATAAACCAAGTCAGTATGTGCAATAATTTCGTACTTCATGGTTTTGATTTGTACAGCAGATAACTGGTCACTGGTTGATTTTATTCAAGTGCAAAGAGGTGAATTGTTTTATTTCTTAGTGATTTGTCATTTAAGGTTGTATATATAGAGTTTCTTTCTTTTTTCTCAATAGCGTTTGTTATATTATTTTAGAGCCCGTCCGTACATTTAATTGCCCCATGAGGGATGAATAAAGTAATTTGAACTTGAACTTGAAGTTTTCACACATGCACAGCAGCACACACTTCCATGGCCTAGACCAACCAACAAAATATCAAAAACAAAAAGTATAATGTCATGACATCAAATACTTTAATATCACAGGATAAAGGTAACTAAACTGCAAAAACATAGTTGAAAATGTGCCAAATTAAATACAAAATTGATTAATTCTAAATGAAAACGCCACCATTTTCCATGGATGTGCCAAAAAAAATCTTGACAGAAAACACAGTCTTTCAGAAAAACAAAATGAAAAATCTGAAAAAGCAACAACATAAAAAGAGCAAAGCGCTAGAGTTTACTGCAATTACTGGCACACACATGCGTTTTTGTCTGATATTGCGTCCTATGGATCAGCTGTGCGGAAATTAAAATGGAGTGTACACCATATAAATGTAACCCTGAGAAATGCAGATTTTAAATTATCATTCACTGATCAATACAGAATGTTTTACAAATGAAATATGAATAATATAGTTATTACAAGGCATGCACCTTCACAAATGTGAGTGCATTCATACATCACCAGCTGAAATATATGCATACAATCGTGTGGCAAGTGGTCAGCAATGGAGGCACTGCAAATTAACTCCACCGTTACACACACAACACAGATTCTGCTTTTGACAGATAAAACAGACAAGTATAGCACCCACAGCCATCATCAAGGCACACAGACACACACCAACAAGTATACAAACAATATAGTTGTGGTAAGGACACTTCTTCACTTCAAAAACAAGAGCAAAACTGGGAAATGTTCACTCTGCACACGTTTTCCACGTTACTCTTTTGAAATACCGGTATCACTATTCGTTTGTTCTCTAATTGTTATACAGTCAGTGGTGGCAAGCCTCATGAGTCATGTGTGGGAACTGATCCTAATTTATTCAAATACAGAAATGTATAAAAAGGTCTACAATTAATAAATATTGACAGATAAACTAGGTATTCTGGCAGGGATACATACACAGCTGAGATTACTTACTTTGTTTCAGAATACTGACATACAAAATAGTACTCTCCTCATCACACATGTATACTAAAAAAAAAAAAAAAAAAAATTTAAAAACAGCAAATAATGGTCTATGAGAACATCTTTTTTGTGCGCTGCAGAGCTTCATGTACTTTGGCAATGTTTTCATCCAATGTTGCAATACCGTCACGAAAGGCACGATCGTCCAGTGACATGGCTGTAGCGATACTGTTCAGAGTTGAGCCTGTCAGGGTGGACAAAGCATCCTCCTGGATGGTACTGAGTGACAGGTCAAGCTCGGTACTGTGAAAAAAATCTTTCTGAGTCATATCCGAAGCACTGTTTATCACAGAGGAATTGGGGCTGGGTAAGGCAGGGCTTTTTTCTTTGGGCTTTGGTTTCTGGCTTGGTGGAGAAAGCCCTAAAGCCGTCGCAGCAAAATCATCTGCTAACCTGCTGGAGCTAAGACGTGGAGGTGATTTGGGTCTTGCATCAACTGGTTTTGAACTTGGGTATCTCTTGAAATAGTCTGTGAGACTGTGGCGAGTGATATCTGTGGCTTGACTGTCATTCGGATCAGCTGCCTTTTCCTTGTCTGTTTCAGAGATGGGTATTTCGGACAGTGTGCATAAAGTCTCATCCTCTGACCGAGTCTCTGCCCAATTGTCATTTGCATTCACACCCTCTGCTTTAGCACTTTTCGGAGAAAGATGGTGAGACTGGTTGAGATCCAAAGGTTTGCTCAGCTGCAGGTGTTGCTGATTCTTCTGGAACTGCTGCTGCTTTTGCCGATGGTGATCCTGATGACGAAGGTAATGGAGATGGTTGGATGTTGCGACGTTTTTGTGGGGCGAAGCCATGGATTCTGGATCAGAGTGGTACAGCTGAGACCTGTTCCCGACCAAGGATCGCTTTAGGTCAACACCATCCCAGCTATGAAAGGAAAAGTTCTCTCTCCTAGCGAACTTCTCCGTCCTGTCCTTCACAGCCTCTAGGTGGCGGTTGTGAGCGGCAACAGCAGATACTGTCAGTGAGGAAGAAGAACCATGCCTGCTCATGTCCTTATGGTCTGTGACCAGATCCTCCTGAGTGTCCCCTTTCTCTGGTCTGTGCGGTCGTGCAATACGCTGGTTTCCTGACCGTTCAAGTGGCTCACAGTCTGTACTTCTGGACAGGTCATCTTTGGGGGGACTGCAACAAAACATTAATTTAAAATAATCAAACTCAGCACACTCTTTTCCTTTCACGCCATTCTCTGTTGGATGAATAGTGAAAAAATTACCCACAGCAAGATCACAAAATATTTTGAAAAACAAAATGTGTTGCTGTGTAAGCCTATGTGTAAACGTCAGGAATTTAAACTAAAGTCTCAATAGGTATGACAGGCTTACAACAGCATGCGGAAACCTCACAAACAGCCTTACAGCTTTGAATGCGACAGTTTTCAATCTCAGCAGTGTTACAAGAATAGAGGTTTTAACTCTTTGACGACGAAGCACAATTTCTAACACGCGATTTCCTATAGGAAATCGCGTGTTAGAAATTGTGCTTCGTCGTCAAAGAGTTAAGAACCATTCAGTGACTTGAACTGCACATGGGTTAAGAGAGGGGAAACCAAACTGTAGGTCAAAATCCTAAACCTTAGCAGAGTCAGCCGAAAACTTTCTGCTGGCAAGGTTTTGCATCCTTTCTTTTTGTACTCGTAACAGCCCTTGTCTTACTTGTAAGCTTGGGAGCTGGACTTGAGAAATCCAAGCAGCTTCTGCATGACATTGTCAGTGGTGTTCAGGTCACCTACACCCTGGTCAAAGTACTGCAGCACTTCTGTCACCCCTTGTTTCAGGTTTCTGCACAATTAAAAAATATACCATAAAAACAAACAACAGCAAACCAAACCCATGTATCCACCCTACATCCTCCCAAATTAGACATATTTCTATTATTCTGCCATGAAAACAAAATAAATATGTAAACTTCAATTACACAACAATGAGAAAAATGAACAAATCTTTCTTATTTTTTTCACAAACCAGAAAGAATGAATTAGAATGAAAGATGTGCCATCATTTTCTTTTGTGCCTAAGGAGCAACTTTTATGACGAGCCTGACATACCCTAAGATTGTATGCAATCGCGCTATTTCAATGTCTCGTTGCTTGAGGTTGAGTTGAAGGATGTTGTTCTCACGATCAGCAGAGGCCAGTTTGAGCTGCACGCTTTCATTACGACGGGACATCATCTCCAACTCCTGATGAAGGCGGCTCATGTCCTGGCTGTGTTCCTGTCTTGCAAGCAACTTGTCATGCTCCTGTGAAGGAAGCAAAAGGAAGGTTATTGAATGAAGTGCTGACAGCAGTTCTCCCACCCTGCCATACAATGGACACACACCCACAACTGAAATCCTGCGATGTAGACCTGTGTAAAACTGAATCTACACTTGCGACATAAAAGTGTCGGATGCTCTTAAACAGGCCATTTCTATGTTTACCAAGGCAACTTATGTTTTGGAACGGTTCCATGTGAGAGTGCACCTGTACATTCAAAATACTCTATCTTAATGATCAATACAGCTCATAGTGTGATAAAATGTTGCTTATACTGTGCGTGAGTAGTCAAACATTCAAATTCGATGGCTGTTGTGTATGACACTCGCCAGCTAGTGTATTAGCCGCATCAGTGAGTACACTTCTGCTGGCTCAGTGCCAGCATTTGATGGCCCGTGACTTGGCAGGTGCCTGAGTGGTATGACGCTGGACATCACCAAAACAGCTCAGAATGATTTGTGAGTGCACAGGATACTATCATTAGTCAGTACTATTACTAACCGAGGCCAGGCATTCAGCTGAAGCATTGAAACCAACCACATGCTGTGTACTAACTTTCTCTGTAAATTTGTACTGAATGGCTTGTAGCTCCTTGGTGGCCTTCTCCAGCTTCTGCTGCTGCTCAGTGATGTATTGGCTCAGCTTCTTGCAACCCTCTCGCTCTTCCTTCAGCTGACGTTGCAGGGATGCATTCTCTGTCTGCAGGTGTAGCACTGAAAAACAGCAGCAGCAGTGACCATAAGATGACCAATATCATGAAAAGAAAGATGTATGAACATTCATTGTATGACCTAAACAAATACACCATTAAAAATTGTTCTCGGCTTCTACAACTGTGATTTTGCTCAGCTGAGCAGTAGCTGGTAGATCTAGAGGATCTGAGGAAAGAGGAAACTTGTACAGAGTCTACAGTGAACATGTATCCCTCATAATACAATCCATACTGCACATACTCTCAAAGTTCATGCCAGGGTTGGAGTCTTCTTTCTCTCGCCTCTCCCTCTCCTTCAGCTGCTGGTTCAGAATTCGCAAACGCCTGGAAAATCACAGCAAAGCAACTGAAAAGGGCGACATCACGCACAGCAACACACATACTAAAGCTCAGTTGGTATAGTTCGCCCATTAGGGGGTGCAAATGTACCAGTCATGCGCAGGAGGGGCAAACAGGGTTGCACATTTAAGTCGGTCCCAGGACATTGACCTATAAAAATTTCAAATGTCCTATTTTTCCCACCTCAAGCGGACATTTGTCCTATTAAAATTTTTATTGCCACTAAGTGGCCAGGACACTGTGTCCTATCACTTTGCTGTTTCCAGGACACTTTGTCCTATAGAAGCTGTGGAAAATGTGCAACCCTGGCAAATAAACTCCAGTCGTCCACGAACAGGGGCGACTGTATCCCCGCAACGCGCAAGGGGGTGCAAATGTTCTCCAGTGTCTGGTGAGGTGAAGTCACGTGGCTGCTGACTTCGTTCTACGGCTTTACTTTATGCAAAATATCGATGGAATAACCGAATTGACTGGTATACATTTGCACCCCCTAACGTGCGAACAATACCAATTGAGCCATACTAAAGCGTGTCTAAAATTTAAAATGCAGACCTGCTCCCGCTAAAAGAAGGAAACTGTGACAGGGATTCCCACTAGATGTGTTCCAGACTGCTAGTGAGCCTGTACACTCAAAATAGTCTGTTCGTAAGGCTATGATATGTTGTAATGTATGCAAGGTGGTGTTTGTTGACAGCGCCTGCAGGAAGAACATTCCACACTAAAACGTCACAACAGCTGCTGTGCATTTCCGATTTCTGTCTAATCAATGCCAGTATGAGTCAAGCCCGTAACTTATATGTGTGTCTAACTCTAAATATGTGGTAAGGCTACCAAGAATGGCAAGATGTTTAACACTATCACAAGACTTCTTAACAATTCACGAGCACTGAGCTGGTGACCCTGTTGACTTCTGAAGCATAGGCTCACCGTCTCAGTTGACTGTTTTCATTGCGCAGTGGCTGCAGTGCGAGGTCGATCTCAGCCTGGAGGTTGAAGGTTACCTTGAGCTGTGGCATGACCTCTACAAGGCTGATAATTTCCTGTAGCAACTGACCCACTTCCATATCACCTGCACATCACACATACACACCCATAAAAATAATAGCTATCATGTTTCTAATTCTATAGCACAAAATCCCTACTCGTAAATTTATCTGTAAATAAGACTAAAGTTCTAGGAACTAAGAGGAGAGACAAAAGCAGCTGGACAATAAGCAAGTCGAAGTGCGGTCTAAATAATGCAAGAAGAAGTGAACACTATCTTGTATCATATTTTCTGAATTTTGCCTCTGTCAACCACAATCAGTACTGCTAGTACTACAGGAAAAGTTCAACATACCATCAATGGCACAAATTTCCTTCAGCTCATTCAGCAAGTGTCGCAGCTTGCGCGGACCATTGAGCACGTCCCGACTGCGAAATGTTGTAGGCACTGGGGTTGGGGCTGGGGTAGCAGGATCGGAGTCCATCCCATCTTCTCCCATCATCATCATTGCCTTGGCAACCCCAAGCGGAAGACTAGAAAAATCTGCCTCTGCCATCGCTTCTCGTGCAGGCCTCACCTGATTGAGAAATTCTGGCATACGGTAACCGTAGTCGCCTCTTGCTGCTGGTGTCCGTGCCATTGCCCCTCGTCGCATGTGCATCCAACCAAGATCAGCTTCTTGGCTGGGGTAAGTGTCTGAGCTGTTGTTTTTATTCAGCTCTCTCTGGTCTGTCTCAAAAACAGGCAGACCCAGACTGTCTTGTAGGTTTGTGGCTGGCACTTTGGGGGAATGCATGGGCGTGGGGAGGAAAGCACGGGGCTCAGGTGCCAAATCATCATCATTCCCACTGTTCCCACTATCAACACAGCCATTGATGTAATATCCGTCACTTGTGTAATTGGCACTTGAATCGCGCATGGGTGGTTTTGAACCTTCGTTTTCAACGGTTACTGCTTTTCCAGCATTTTTTGGGCGTTTGGTCTTACTAGAGTTGTTTGATGCATTCTCCTCAGTACTTTTTTGCGGAGCACGTCCTCGAATGGCCCTGGATCCTGGAGAATTCAAGTTGCCCATTACGCCAGACTTTGTTGCAAACTGCTGCCTGTGTTGCACATTCTGCTTTAGACTAGTTAGAGGCGCCCTTTGCTCCAAGCGAGACACAGGTTCCTCTGGACTAGTAGCAGGAGTCTGCAGCTCACCACTACTACTAGGGATGGTTTTCGGAGTGTTCTTACTGGTCTTGGTCTTTCCCTCTTGTCTGTGAGTGTTCTGCACAGTTCTCCGAGCAGCCTGACTTGAACGTCCTGGGAATCCTGTTTCACGACTTCGTTGACGCACGGGACTGCAGGCTGGTGTAGCTGAGTGTACATGATCTGCCTGTAATGCTTTACGTGGTGTAGCACCATCTCCCTGATCTGACGACACATTTTCAGTGAGGACTGCAAGAGGATGAAACCTGTGGGTAGAGGACAAGTTCTGTCTTGGAGTGGTGTCTGCTCCTGACAACAGGGGATTAAATGCAGCAGTCTGTTCTCCAACAGGCACAAACCCCATGCTCATGTTTGGGGCAGCACCAGGAGTTATCTGTGGCACAAACACCTGGCAGTCTCCATCACCTCTTCCTCCAGATGTCATGAATGGAGGTGGGAGCCCAAGTGTCGACTCCCTGTGCAGGAAGTGATGGAAGACCCCGATATCACTGCCACGAGCAGCCAGACCATTGTCTGACATAATGTCACGCCATGTGGACTGTGGTGTAGGTACCGGGGCACTGTTTTCTTCTTGAGAAATGCTGTGATTTTTAGCTACCCTCTGTTTGCCTAGTGAAGCAGAGGAAATTTCACGCTGGTCAACACTGGCAGCATTGTACTCCTCAAACAAAGCAGTGCTGGGGGATTCTTCAAACAACTGTGGATGCTGAGGCTGTTGTGACTGTGGGGGGTTACCATGCTGTTGTTGTCTCTTGGCTTCCTGGGCTTCCTCCAGCAGGACTGCGTCAATCTGCTGTCGAAGGTGCTCTCGCTGAGTTTCTGTCAGCATCCTCTGGGGCTGAACTTGAAGGTTCTGGATGCCTGTCACAGGTTGGACGCATGGCAAAGATGATGCAGCTTGACGGTATTCTGTATCCCGTTCAGGAACGAGCTGAACAGCTTCATCCTCCTCCACCAGCTGGGGATCAGGTGTGGATGACACAAGGCGTCTGTTAAAAGGTACCTGATCTGCAGCACAACCTAGGTGCTCCTCTCCTTGCATGTTCTGGACAGCAACACCTCTGGGCACGTTTTCTGTTTCTGGTGAGTCACCATCTGCAACAATAGCTCACTTAAATAGACCATGTCATCTGGTCTGTGAGAAACTAAAAAAAAACAAACAAAAAAACCCACAATCATATTGCTAGCAGAAGTGCAACAAAAACAAGACATCAGACTTGCGCTAAATACAAAATATGTCTTTGTCACAGTAGAAAGACATAAAGCTATTGGACACAACACAATTTATACCTTACGTGTTTCAGTAAACACTGCACCAGCTAGTGGAGAAGTTTTCTCTTGACATTTATTATCAGATATAACAGCACCCATGACTGATTCTTTTTTCAACTCTCCAATTACGTTCTAAAACTTTCTTACCAAGTCAGACATACTGACGTCACCGTGGAAGTCTGGTGTAACTGGAGTTTGAAAACAGTGCAAGAGAAGTGTAAAATGCACATCACACTGCACTATTCTCAAAATAAATTAATGACAAAATTTGATGTATCCCCTATCACTTCTGGCCCACAGTGGTCAGCATTCTGGACAAATGTCCAATAGGCAATACATGTACTTCATGTTTTACAGTCAGCCAGGACATCTGTCCTGTTAGTACAGTTAGAATGGATATGAAACCTGGGCATCCTATAATTTATGGAATAAGACTGTTTACCCTGCCTGGCCATCCATTCTTCCACCAAAGTCGTCACTGATGAAGACACTTTATATTGCTGTGGTTTTCTCTCCAAAGTCAGACAGTCATCGGATTCAGATGAGTACAGTTCATATCCTGCTTTTGCTCTTTCTGGTTTCTTCCCTGGTCTGAAAGCAAAATCCAAAGCACTGGGTTTACAACAAAATAACAGAATATTTTTAAGTGTACAACAGATATATATGGTCTAAGACTATAGTGTAGAGGCATCAGTAACAAAGTTACACATGAATAAATTTACAATAAATCATTACAATGCTCAAGTTAGTTAAGCCCCAGCATCAATATATATTTTTTCAAGCATCTGAAAGACATCTATGCTAATTTAGTAATTAGAATTAGCACTGGTGAGACTAACATTCTGCCAGAGGTGCAGCGTGGAAACACACACACATATTTCCACAGAGAGTGAAACTTACTTTTTACCACCAGTGGTTGATTTTCCATGCAGTTTTCCTGAAACAACTTTCTGTGATGATCCAGCTGTCACCTGTTACAAGTGTACAGACATGGTATTACCACATTCACATCACAACAACAAAAATAACTGTATAAAATTTAGCACACAACTTCCCTATCACTCTTTAGCTTGCTTTCAAATTATAAATTATGGCATTTCAGCCTTCTTAAAGACATATATATATATATATATATGTATCCTTTTAGGAAGGATTATTAGTAATATTACTAACATTAATTTTTCCTTCTTTGATGGTTTAAAATGTCACTGTCCTTCATATGTGTTACTCTGCTAAGACAGTCAATTTTCAGGTAATACTGAAGCATTTGAAAATAACAAAATATGAGCGTTTTATTTTGGTTTCTGCACATACCTTGCTGCTATTACATTTTGCAGTCCTGGCTCGAGGGGAATGCCTCTTGGCTTTCAATGGCATGATCGTCTAGGACATTGTTTCTGCAATCAGGAAAATGCATTAGTGTGAGATTATGAGACGGCAAGATTATGCAATTCTGTAAATGGGATTATGAGAAAGGAAGACTCCAAGACTGGGAGACACTGAATGAAAAGTGAAACGCTTGCACAAGTACAGTAACACTAACTCAGACATGGACTGACATCTACTGTAGTACATGTACAAGAACTGGAATAATGCAACAACCAAGCCACCGTCGGGGTATTTTCATAAGTACCGGTACAAAACTTCATCTTACCACTGGTCATGACCATAATTATTATCACTTGACCAGTGGCGTAACTGCTGGCTGGGCCTCTGAAACCATCAGACCTCTAATGATATACTGATACAATGAACAAAAAACGTCAAGATTATCATTCAAAAATCCAGTTCTTTGCTCAATTTCTGCAGTCATAGGCCTATTTATAACAGTTTTTTTGTGAGTGGTCCGTGTTGTATACTGTTCCCGAGGAGGGCATGACGGTTGGGAAGTTCTTGTCTGAGCAAGAACCTGAGTGTGCAACACTATTTACATGCAGGATTTTATGCAGTTCATAGCTCCAATAAGCAACTGTTCACACACACAAAATACCTTAAAAACATAAGATTCCAGTTCACGGAAACGTTTATCCTTAGTTGTTTTAACAGTTGGCCACAACTCTGAAACAACTGTAGTAGCCTCTTTCGTCCGGAGGTGGTTTGAAAGTGGTGCCTTTGACCTAACAACAGCCAAGAAAGTTCAATCTCCGTCTTCCGGGTCCAAGAGATGTAGTTCGTAAACACTGGAACGCATGCTGTATGTGCTGAGTGTGAAATAATATTTTATAAACGAAATGACATTACACTTTTTTCTGTGGCAAAATATCTGACAATACTCCGGCCATACCTGACCTTACGAAAACGTCGATGCGCATTGATACAAGCTGGTCATAAAAGGATCCTCTATAGCTCAACTATAGATGCAGTGACTGACATGTGGGACAGGCGTTCAGGACTGCCTGCGAGTACGAATTTCATTATTGACGATTCACTCAAGTCTTCCACGAGAAATTGCTTTTGATCAAATGTAGCTAACTTGGGGTCTCCGGTTTCATGGTCAGTAGGCCATTAATTTTAAGGTGTGTCAGTGTTGGCCGACCGATGACCGGCTGCGGAGCCGGGCGGTTCGCGGCAGACCCGGCCGGCGGCGCTGATGTGAAGGGCGGAGCCCCAGTGGCCGGCCATGATCCTGGCTAGTGTGTTTAATGGAGAACACGAACCACGACTGATACTTTGATTAGGAGTTTCGGATTTATTTCAGAAAAACGTGACTGTGACCACACACACACACCGTCGGCGCGCGGCCGGCGCGCGCGCGCCGGCACCGTGGGCACTCAGTGACACGGCCGCACACCGCACACACACCACTCACACACACACACACACACACACACTGTGACACACACACCGTGGGACACACACACACACACACACACACACACACACGGCCCGGCCGGGACACACACACACACACACACACACACACTGGCACACACACTGACACCGTGCACACACTGACACACACACACACACACCGTGGCACACACACACACACACACCGGCACACACACACACACACACACCGTGGCACACACACACACTGTGACACACACACACACACACACAGTCAGTCACACACACACACTGACACCGTGCACACACTGACACACACACACACACACACACACACACACACACACACACACACACACACACACACACACACAGACTGACACTGACACACACCGCCGTGCACACACACACACACACACACACACACACACACACACACACACACACACACACACTGACCCTGGCACACACACAGATCTCCTTCCAAAGCCCGGTCCTCTGGAACAGCCTCCCCCAGGAAATACGGCACAGTCAATCTGCCCAGTCCTTCAAACACGCCCTGAAAACGCACCTGTTCACATCAGCCTTCACATAAATGATTCAGCCCGTTCCCATCACCAACCCGTTGTCTTTGCAGTGTGTATGATGGATGTAGGTGTGTATCAGATGTTGGTATGTATGTAGGTGTCAGTGCTTGTTTGTATGACTGACTGTATGTCTGACTATATGTATGTAGTGTATACATATCTATGTATGTACGCTTTTATTCGCATTTATTTAGTTGATTATTTATCTATTACTCAGTTATGTGTTTATTTATCACCTTTTGTATATATTTGTAAAGCGCCTAGAGCCCCGGCTCCGGAGATTAGGCGCTATAGAAATCCTCATTATTATTATTATTATTGTCTCGAGGGACTGACGGCCTGACACACAAACCACACTCAGACTCACACACACACGGCACCGGGCCGGCGCGCACACTCACTGACTGACAAACTTAGTCGCACGCACACCGTGGCACTGACTGACACCGGCGCGCACACACCGTATGATCTTTGATGAGTCAGTGATACGTGAAAATCAGTCGGTGTCAGCAGGGACTTACATACTAGTAGATTGTAAGTCCCTGGTGTCAGTTTTGTTATACTGACTCACGGCACGGTACTACAGGTTAGCGCTGAGTTTACTGAGTTAGTACAATCATGATGTAAACTGAATGTCATTGACCGCAGCTGATCAGTACTGACATACTGACGACACCTCACTCAGTGAGTGGCAGTGACTCCGGCAGTGACGCGTCCGCGACCGGGCCGTGCCGGAGTTACAGGCAGATTCAGGCTGGCTCAAACCGGGCGGCCGGCCGGGTTCGGTTGCCCCAGTCCGGCGGCGGCAGCCGGGCGGCCAGCCTTTTTTTTTTGTTTTTTTTTGTTTTACTGAGTGTCAGTTTTGGTTTTAACACTGACCTCAGTTTCAGAAATAAACACAACTGAAAACTGAACAACAACATCACTATCATCAATCATAACAACAACAACCGGCAACAACAACAACTTGAAAAAATCCGAGTCATAGTCAGTCGTGACGGCGGCTGATGATGATCAGGTTCAGTCAGTCATCTACGAAGTGAAGACTGAATGACCATTTCGGTTCGGAGTCGGCAGTCACTTTGGTGAAAGTTTGGATGGGAGGGTTCGGGGGAAGGGATCTGATTCTTGCCCAGCCGCCAGCTTTCGTGACGGTGGCAGCCACAGGGACACGTTCAAGCAGTCCCTGGTGGCACACGGGTAACGCGGCCAAATGAGTAGACCTGATAATGCCTGGCGGGTGATGCCAAATAACAAATTTGCATCTCCAAATCACTACTTTTGTACTATACCGCGGTGTTGCAAATCACCAAATCGAATCTGGGGCCCGCCTCCAGAATCTAAGACGATAGTTTGAAATGAACATCAGTTGTCCCCGCAGGCCGGCTGCTGCACTAAGATTTGGGGCCCCGCCGGCCAGCCACTAGGTTCGCGGCATGAATTAGTGTATCAGAGAGTCTTTGCTTGCATGGTGCCGGCTAGCAACTCCGTCCAGCCCCGGCCCTGGCTGCACACAAGTGCCGGTTACAGTCTTCACCGATTTAGAGGATCAGTAGGTGCGTAAAGATCGTTATGGGCCTATGCACAGGCTCACGGCGATAGAAAACCAAAAGGATTAACTTCTGAGCGAGATTTAAGCCTAAATATGATCTCTTAATACCAGACCCTTATGCGGCCACTATTTTTGCGTTCAAGACCGTCAAAGTTCGTTACCCACACTGCCTAATCCACTCGTGCTTGGCTAGTCTCTGAATGGCTTCTATGGCATTGATTTAGCAGAACTCGAGTGCTAGAAAGACGCTGGATCAAAATGTTCGAATACTGAGTCGGAACCACTCTATACGTCTGTGGTCGGAACCTGAAGTGAACTATGACGTGTAAGCCGATATTTCTGCAGAGATTGCAGTCAGGTTTCAAGTTGCCGTTTTGCTTCGTTTCTGCAGGAGACGAAATGTGTTCCTGGAGAACTTGTCTTTCGATGGCCATTCAATGGCCCTTCTCAACAGTTGCCGGTTAAAAGGGAAAGCATTGATTTTGAGGCTTCTTACGGGAAATCGCGAATCAATCAATCAATCAATCAATCAATCAATCAATCAATCAATCAATCAATCAACTGCAATCAATCAATCTGTCAATCAAATCAATCACTCATTCTATCAATCTTTGTAAACTATGATTTTCACATGACAGGACTGACTGGAGAACGGGTCACCGACGAACATTTTACTGAGACACACGCATCTGGCAATGACGTATACACTGTACCTTACCCAGGGACACGTACACACAAAAAAAAGTAAAGGACTCGATCGGTTTCGGGTGAAACAGCTGATCCGCTTATAGGGGTGCCATGCCCCGAGGTGCGACTCGACAACAAAGGTGGAGACCGTTAGAAACTTTGGAACAAAGAGTGCGTGCACAGTGGGGGTGTAACCAGTATGGCTTACGAAACACTGCGCATTGTTTTTGGTGGTGTGTGTATCGCCATCTCGTGATTAAGGAAGTTTTGTTTGCCATGGATTGGATGTGAGCTGTTTTAACTGACGAAGATGACGAAGGTATGACGATCCTCTAGAAGTCTTTCTTGTATGAAATTATTTGTTAAATTTGTAGCCGTCTGTTTTTACCTCAGGTCAACATGAAGGATCTTTGGAGATGAATAATCGTTATTCTTTATTGGGTTTATACGACTAAAAGAAAACACACAAAAAATCAACGACAAGATGGACAGTTTCAACAATGCCTGTGCCTCAGTAAGACAAATGGGAGTACGTACGGACCACGGGCAGAACCTCGTGATAGAATTCTAAATAGGAAACTGCATTCAGCTCCAGGGACAAGAGACGGTTATGTGCGTACCGACACGCTTCTTCAATGCACAGATTTTCCTTTTCTTTATGCCGGGGGGGGGGGGGGGGGGGGAATGTCATGCGAAATTATTTCACTTATATCTCGACCGTCAGTTACAGTTATTTTGTATGACTGATTTGATTGTCTGAAACCCTCCCTCGCCCTTTAACGGAATTAGTCAGGCCGGCGTGACCTAAGACGATCACCTGAAACTCAAAACACCCCGAGACAAATGGCACAGTACTTCTGGCCCCTCCTTTGGTCACCAATAGGACAGAATCAGGACCGCTCCTTCAATGGTCTTCAACAGGACATCTGAATCGATGTTATGACACAAATGTCGCATTAGCAACGGATAGCTATCGTAGGCAATGAGATGAAACTTTATTATTACTGTAACGTCCTTGGGTATAGCCACTGGGCGTACAGACAAGTGTATCTGAATCTCTTGCAGAACAACAGTCCATCGGCGGACCAGTCTCCAGAGCCTGGGAGGGCCCGGGATGCAGCGGTCAAGCTGGCGAAATGGAACGCGGTGCAGGATGAGATTCTGTCCATGATGCGAGAGGGGTCCAAGTCGGACAGCAGTCTCACCCTCCATCACGCCCCACAGGTACACGCGCACTGTAACACATAAGGGCCAGAAATTTTGAACAGTAATACATTTGGTTAAAAAAAAAAGTACACAGGATTTCCGACGATGCCAAATCATCAAACAAATGTCCAAGACTCCTTTGGCACGTGAAGAATCTCAGATCGTCTTCCATCTGTGATTGCATTATTGGTTGGTTGTCAGTTGAGCGTGCTTACAGATCGGTTATTCGTGTTCATCGACAGGGCATGTTAATTCGCTATGCTAGTTTCCCGCGGGACATGAGACTGACGCCGTAGTCAGCTGAGAATGTGTTTAAACGCATGCGTGAGCAACTGACGACCAGTTCCAGTATTTTTTGTGTAGAAATCCGCTGTCATTTGCCGAATATCACCATGGTTCTTGGTTATAACTGCAGGTCACACATACACTAGACTGCTCGTCGGCCATCACGTGCATGACCCACTTCACGTGCACGACAGGCGAGATGTTCACCTGCCAGGCCAGCAGCAGCAGCCGCGAGCATCACACTCTGGCCTGGAAACTGGCCGCTGACAATACCCTCAAACCCTACAGGTAGCATTTCGGGCGGACGGGTATGAAGACAACAACAACAACAAATCAAAACAAACAAACAAAACAATCAAACGAAACCAACTTGATACAAAACTTGGTACCCGAAAGAGGGTCAGGTAGGACGATCAGTATGTTTGGGGGGGGGGGGGGGGGCTGCCAGCTTCACGTTCGTTCAGGTGGGGTGGGAGTTGGTGCTTGGGTTGGGGTTGGGGTGTATGGAAGTGGAAAAAAAAAAAAAAAACCAAAAAACACCATTTTTAGGCGTATTGCTTGATTTCTTTTTTTCAGATTTTCTTGTCCAATACGCATAACCGAACTGATCTTCATTCCCAAATGCCGGGTGAGTTCCAAATAGATGCACCGTCAAGGCCGGAATCATGGATTTAGGTCACATCAATGTTTATTTCTCGCCAAATTATAAAGACTTGTACGCTGAAAATTACGACAGAATGGTGTTCATCGATTATTCAGCTAGTACCTATCTACCCCCCTCCATCCCCCATAAATATTTCATCACGAGTCCGGCCCATAAGTCGGGAAGTTGAGAGAAGTTATCGTACGCAGTTCAACCGTCACATTATGATAGTCGACCTACAGCTGATAATAATAATAATAAAAATAATGAGTATTGAATAGGCGCTTTACCCAATTTCATGAATCGGCTCAAAGCGCCGCGAACTGAACCTAACACGCACGCTCACGTGAAACACACACATTCTCTCACACACTGGACATAAACACATTACAATCACGTGGTGCGAAGGGTCAGCTCAGCTATTTAAATTTCGGAATTTAGAATTGGATTTATTTTTCAAATTTTGTGGGCTGAACATTAGCAAAGCAGAGGGGGGGGGGGAAGCCGGAGTGCCCGGAGAGAACCCCGTTCTGATCAGTAATTATGAAGGGTAACAAAGAAGTAAGAGTGAGTTCTAATGACGTACCCAGGTGTATGTGGGCTACAGTCCAACCAAAGTGCTGCGAGTGTTCATGGACCCGGAGACTGGTTGTCAGGAAGTGTTCACCATCACCTGCGTCTCCAAGCTCACGTGGTCAGTTCTCACACACTACAATCACATGCACGATGAACTTTACACGTGCCTGTGCCTAACACAACCGAACACGCGGCTCAATAGAAAGCAAAAAATAGCAACCCCAAAACACACAAACGAAATCAATGGCAAACAAACAAACAAACAAACAACCTTCAAGCTGTCTCAATGACTGAGTTAGGCTAATGTCACACGGGGGTGGGTTGGTGGGTGTTTGGGGGTGTAACCACGTCCTTTCCCACCATATCAGTACGGGTGATATCAAAGACGGGGCAACGATAAAAAAGCCAGCACAAATATTTGGCCCCAGCCGGGATACGAACTTACGACCCGAGCATTAGAAGTCCAACGCTCTACCATTCGGCCATCCCGGCTCCCCTAATGGCACACGGGAGTGTTTTCAGTCCGAACAATCAGCGAACATGGTGTTTCTCCGTGTTTCTCGTGTGACATGCGGCTACAACATGCCTTTGCCCAATTTTTTTTTTTCGGAGCGTGTTTTGAGCTGTTTTCCATGTTTGTTCTTACACAAAACGTCTCCTGTGTGTCATGAGCCTGACCGACCACATGTGTTGGCAAATAGTACGCTATATCAGTCACACAGTCGGTTTCAACTGAAGAGGGTTGACGTCGGTGTTTGATGGTGCGGGAGGGACCAACCAGGCCAAGTATCCCCTCCGTCAAACAGATTTACATAATTAGTGGCAACTGAACAATAAAGTATAAAATACATTTCCACATTGCAGCATGGCCTACAACAAAGAGACGGAAGAGATCATTGCTGGCGCTAAAGGTTTCGTGGAAACCTGGAAAGTTAGCGGCCAAGAGGTAAGACTTCCACTGAACAATGATTTCTCCCACTCACTCATATGCTCACTCACTCACTCAGTATCTGCGCCGGATCATAGTCCTAACGGGCTGACACCATCTAGCCAACTCAATTGCGTTTTGGAACAGTTTCGCTCGTAAGTGTGCCTGCACGCTCGAAAATTAATGCACTATCTTGTGCTGTACAGCTCTCAGTGCGAAACAATGTTGTTTACACTTTGCGCGAGCCGCGGGTCGAACGACTACGCTACGACTGTTGTTACACTACAGGGCCCGCATGTAAAAGTCGGGGTTAGGGAGTTTAGCCCTGGGTTAGAGTCTAACCTCGAACTAAACTCGCGTCTAGGGTTAAATGTTCTGTTTTTTTGTTGTTGTTTGTTTTGTTTTGTTTTGTTTTAAATCAGGAAGCGGGTCCATTCCAACAAGGTGCCTACGCCGTTATAGAAGGATTTTTGTCTTTCTTTCTTTGCTTCCTTTTTTTAAATTTAATTTTGTATTGGGGTTTCTTTTGTCCTAGTCTGGGTTAGGCCCGTAGCCGTGGGTTAAATTAACCGCCCTCGAGGTTTACATACGGGCCCTGGAGCGCTCAGTGTCGTCACAGTCATCGAGGACGCTACCGTGACTGCTGGCTCAGCGCCGGCCAGCATTACAGACGCTGTGACTGTCCAGGTGGTGTGATGGTGGGTGGGTGGCTTTAACGTCCTTTTCCACCACATACGGGCGATATCAAAGAAGGTGCAACGATGAAAAAGCCAGCACAAATATTTGGCCTCAGCCGGGATACGACTCGAACTCATGACCCGAGCATTAGAAGTCCAACGCTCTACCATTCGGCCACCCCGGCTTCCCAGGTGGTGTGACCAAAGACCGTACATAATGTACGGTCTTTGGTGTGCCAACTTATGATAGATACATGTACCACGAAAACAGAGAGAAAAAAATGGTAGCATTAGCCCCTATAATGTGTGTGTATATTGGCTGTCAGTAAATGTGTGTTTGGTTGCTTGTTGTAGTTTTACTGATTTACATTTTACGTGGTACGTGTATTATAACAGTCAGTTTCAGTGTCTACCGAAGGCTGCTCATTCCCGCAGCTGCGTCTGTCCGGCGGTTTGTCTCTGTGAGTGCTACATTGAAATCTTTCATTAACTCAGTTAAAACCCACTGATACCGTCTGACTGACTCTAGTTTCTGTTTCAGGTTCAAACAACACTAACAAAAGGGAAGAAATTTCAGCTGAACATCAACAAAGACGCGGTAAGAGTTCGGTCAGTTGTTACTTGAATGAATTTGCCGGGCCGAAAATCCCTAAAATGTCCTATTGGAACACAGACTGCTGCAACTCAACGTCTGCACAGCCTATGGTCTGAAAGCTGGTAGAACGTGAACCAGCAATACCTTCTCACAATGTCCTGTCGACTGTTCCACACCCATCCTATTCGGTCTTGTCCTCTTGCTTGCAATACCCCGCCAATACCCCGCCGGCTGGCCATCAAAGCGGTGCCGCTCGGTGCCCGGCTCTCATCTGAGGTTGGCAGACCAGAGCTGCCCCGTCAGATCGTCAGTGCCGGCCGCACACGGCAGCCGTCACAGCCGGTCACGTTCGGTTGCGAATAAAGTTCAGTGGATTCAGTGGAACACATGACTTTGCTCATGCTGAGATCGTGCAATATACAGTATATACTAGAGATTTTGTTGTAACTGATGTCACGTCCCGATTCCAGTAATCCAGACTCTCTCTCTCTCTCTCTCTCTCTCAGTCTCTCTCTCTCTCCGGCTCCAACCGGCCTTTCAGTGATGATATCACAGTGCTGTCGGTCCCAGCACTTCCATGTCAGTCATAACGTGACACGCGGGCCGGACTCACTGATTCGGAATCAACACTGTGACAGGGTGACAGGGCAGGACTGACTGATAAGGGGGTGCTTTGAATGATCAAACAGCTCCCCCCCCCCCCCCGGCCGTAACCAAGCATCCCGTCTCCCTCACACTGAATAAGCGATGAGTGTGCTTTGAAACTTGAAAACCTGAGTTGGATCCATTCAGTTTTGCTTGAAAAATGTTCAGATTTGAGCTAGAATGCTTGAGAAGAGCTCATGCCGTTAAAAAGTGATTTAACCCGCTGTGCTGCTGATTAGACTCTATACTGTTGTACGCCGGTCCCCTTGAACTACTGAAAAACTAGCGCCCCCAACCCCCCCCCCCTTTTTTTTTGGGGGGGGGGAGGGGGGTCTCTTGGTCACATGACTTCAAAATATCGTCACGTGTTTCAGGAGGTGAAGGAACTGAAAGTTGATTACAAGAACTCTCAGCTGCTTGTCGTCTCAGAAAAGGGCATGTGTGTGATCAATTACAAGGTATGGACGCCGCAGTTACTTTTTTTTATCTACGTACGATTGCATTCGATGGGAAGCCACGACCCATGCCGTCAGTTTGTTCAGTTGTGCAATTTTCTTAGTTTGGTTTGCTTGTCCGCCTCTCCAGACAAAAATGGTGACCCAGATTTCAGCTTGTAGAAGCAGAGACAGTGGATGGGGGAGACTGGATACCTACGGAATCACTGCCGCGGCCTATGCATGCATTTGTTAAACTTTTTTTTTTTTTTTTTTTTGCGTCCGTTTAGAGAGCCACAGCATTTTTTTCAAGTGGTCACTGATAGTGTTTAGTTTTGCGGCTTTGATCCAATGTGATGTTCGAATTTACAGATTTGTAATTATTTTCATCAAAAATCGCCTTTTTTCACCTTTTATGCTTTCGAAAACTCAGCAAAATGTGTAACATTTGCAGTTTGCTTGATAAATTTCATTTTCCCTTTGAGACATTTTTACCATTACCTTACTTACTTATTTTTCTCTATAGTTCTTGTGCAGTGCAGCTTCCAAACAAAAATTTGGTTTGTCCAAAGTTTTATTAATACTGATATATATATACATGTAACATCGTGTTGGTCACTGATTCCGAATGGGAAAATATAAAGGGGTTTCCTGTCTCTCCTATCCTATGTCTCTTGTAGAAGCAGCTGAATAACCTTTCTTTTTTGCACTAGTCATTTCTTTTTCCAGTTTTCTCAGTCAGTCTGTGCAGGCCATAATACAATTAAGCAAATAAATTGAGCGTTGCCTTCAGTTTCAATACAGTTGTGTATGTATTCATCTTCATCACATGATATGTTTGATACTGAATGTGTTGGATCCTGTCGACAGACAAGCAAGCAGACGCACATACTTGTCAACAGGCATTCTGGGAAACTTTGTTGGTAAGCCTGTCTCTCGCTTTCTCTGTCTCTGTCTTTCTCTCTTTCTCTCTGTTTTCATTTGGTTGGTTCTTTTGCTAACGTAATATTTAAAGAAACTGTTCGTACCTGCAATTTTGATGTAAAATATCATGTTTGTTTGGTTTTTCTTCCTGTAGTTGCTGTATATATCATGATGGAGAGTACTTGGTCACTGGGAGCACTGATGGTACAATCAAGGTATGCTCGCTTAAGAATACATGTACATGTAACCAGAAATATTGATCTAGAAATGGGTGAAGCAAAATGGTATGTGGCATTCATTCTTTGTTTACCACAGATGCATGCTAATGTATTCCGTGGCAGTTTATCACTTGTGATTACTGTGAATGGTGTGTGTGTCTCAGGCACATTTTTATTGTGCTTGATTTTTGCTGTTTCTTGGGTTTTTTTTTTTTTTTTTAAAGAACATGCACTGTGACTATTTTGTTTTATTTTCAGGTCTGGAACTCTGTTGTCTACACTCAAGTGCATGAATTTGTTGGCCACAGTGAACCTATCACAGGTACATGTAGTGTTAAGAAGGAATAAAGAAAGCCACAAAGCCAATGGTCATTTGTTTGAGATGGGTGAAATCATAGGTGTGGATTATTTTAGCTTAAGCATATTGACACTTTAGAAGACGTTAGAAGAAGAAGAAGCAAGCAAAGAAAGGATGAATAACAATAACACAAGGAAGTCTGAGTGGACAAGACAGTTGCAAGTCACCTGCACAATTAAAGTCTTTTAGACCATCATAATTGTGCTTATTTATTCTGATACATGCTACCACACTTTTATGGAAGAGTATATTATCAGTAAAAAGGTAAACCATGCCAAACTTGGTTGAATAGCTTTTGTTCAGTAAATCACCATAGCATGAAGTGGCCTTTCACTTTCAAATTGTTATTGTTCATTTGTTCTCTTTTGTTAGCTGTACAGGGCCATAGGAAGGACCCACTCTTGTTCTCAGCTGCCACTGATGGGACCTTTCATGTCTGGAGAATGGACAGTTTCCAGAAGGTAAAAGTTCATTTTGTTTGTGTGGAAATGGTGATGCAGAATCAGAATTCCAAAAGTTAAATGAAAGGGAACATATTTCGTTTCTATTAAATGCTTGGAAATAATTTGCACATATGCAGGATAGCATTTTGCTTTAGAAGTAAAACCTAGTTGATAGAAAAGTACTCTACAATCAAATCAAAACCAGTGCCTCACTTACGTCTGCCAACCGATTTTTGTAAGATAGCATAGCATTGAAGGTGTTTATTTGTGTGTTTAATTTCAGTATATGTCCCTGGATCTTGGTTCAAAAATAATGAATGTCAAGATGTTGTCAGACTCAACTTTGTTTTGCCAAACTGAGTCTGACGTTCGTCTCTACAGTCTCAACCAGGTTGGCTTTTTTCATCTACTTGCATCTGTACACTACAACAGTTTCATGTGTTCACACATGAGTTTGTTTTTGATTAGGTGTGTGTAACAGTGTGTGTGATCAGTTTCCCAATAATCTCATGCAAAATGTACATCAGAATCATGTGAATAAACTGTGGAAGTTTTACATTCTGTCATGTCCTGTGCTGTAGATAACAAAGATTGCATCAGAGGGACAGTTCTGTTGTTGAACTGCATGTGGTTCTACCTTGTCTTATATGTTTTTGATTTTTTTAACCATTTGGTTTTCTTTTTCCACCTTCACAGTTTCACAAACTGTTCACCCCTCTTGACTCGGCCATTGTGAAACTGCAGCGTATCAGGTGCTTTGGGGAACACCCCAACAGGATTCTTGTTTCCACTGAGGTTAGTATTTCATTGGAACCAGGAAATGTAGGCTCAGTCAGTAATGTCTGGCTTTTTTTTGTTTGCTTTCGTAAATAAATTTTTGTGTGTTACCTTCTGTTGGAGACCTTACTGTGTATCATATCTGGCTAAAGGAGCCCTTGATGAATATGTATTTAGTGTATGTTTGCCACAGATACTGGCACCGATCCATTTTGCACAGTGTGATTGATTTGCATGGAATTTTTATTCACTGATGCAAAGAAATACAGTTATTTGTCTGGAGAAAATGGGCTGCAGAGTGATCACAGTATGGAGCATTTCCTTTACTTCAAACAGGACGGCTTTGTTCAGATGTTGTCCCCTGTGACAGGAAACACCATCACATCCATGTCTCCATTGCCAGACAACCAGGTATTGGGAAGTTTTACATTCTGTCATGTCTGTGTTATTCAGTTGATGTCAGTGGCTATAAAGTACAAAAACTATGATACATGTATTTTGAAAATTTAACTTTACATTCAGTTAAATTCAAATTGAATTAAATTCATTGAATTGCTTGAGTTTTCGTCAAGTCAGTTACTTCCAAACTTGGTTTGCACTTTTATAGTTTACTGTTTAGTGTTTCTATTTCACAAGTAGTATGGAGTGTGAATATGGGTCAATACATCGTGTCACATGGCATTGACACAGGCATGTTGTCTGCAAGTGCAAGTACCACGTAAAATGTCTGTTTCAGACTTTGAGCACATTTGTGTACAACAGCAAAGAACGAAGTTTGTACACTATTCTTCAAGATGGAGAAGGTATGTCAGAATTTATTTGTATGGTTGGTATGGGGTGGGTACGTTCATGCATGCTTGTGTGATACCTTTTCATATACACATTTGTAAATGAAAATAACTATCTCCAGAGGTTCTGTCTCTGTTCTCAGTCCTCAAAAGAGATGCTTTCAATTCCAGTCTACAGTTCTGCCAAAAAAATCAAGTGCTGTTCATTCAACAAGACCGATTGGCATGCAGGTTACCTTAAGTTGGAGGTAGATTTTTCAGATGGAACTGTAGACTGAACTCAGGCTGCAAATTCCATGCTTTGAGATGTGGACACTTGGCCCTGAATAAAACATAAAATCTGGAGATTTATTAAAACTATGGCAGTGATGTGAATGAGTAATAAGGCTGGTTATATACATGTACATGTTCTCTGTCTGTGTGAGCTGGAGAAGCTTGTTTCTGTAACTAACTGTAAGTTATGTCTGTTGTACACACCAGTTGTTGTGCTGAATGCTGCCAGAAACCCAATGCGAGCCTCAGAACTTCTGCAGCCTGCAAATGATTCAAAGAAAGTGCTGGCTCTTGCTGTGATGAAAGTGGTATGGACTTTAATTAACTCTTTGACATCGCGAGCTTGGCCAGTGACCTACTTCCCTGCTGACGCGCATGCAGCTGCTGGCCGTTTAGGATGACGTGAATCGGTTCGCGGCTCGGTGCCTACGGCTGTTGAGAGTGACGCGAGCCAGTTCGCGTCCTGATGCGTAAAGGTTAAGAAGTACATGGTGGTTTAGGTTGTATTCAAATTTAGCATTCTGTAGTCTCAGCATTTTAAATACATGTAAATGTAGAACGATTGATGGATTGACAACGGAGATATGATTTCTATCAAAACAAGTGAGTTTTAGCTTGCACTCTTTCGTTTGTGCTCTGTTAACTTTTTCAGTTGTTTGACTTGTGAATTGTGTTGTCATCAGAAAGTTCCCTCAGGAGAAACTGAAGATGAGGATACCTTGATCTTTATGGGCATGAAGAATGGACAGGTATGTTCACGACAGTGTATAATGTGTTTTTGACATGTACTGCTTGACTGTTAATTCACTGGTTGTCTGCAGTTCACTTCAGCGTTCAGTTTTATCAATATCATCACTGGACTTGAAGAAAGACACTTAGGATAACTTATAAATAAACACTCAGAGTTTAAGTGAGATACTGGTCCACTGGCAGCTGCATGCAGAAGTCTGCATCAGAATTTGTTGTTTTAGTTTCCACATTACATAATGTACTGGGGAAGCAAGGGGGAAGGGCACGGGTGGCCTCTGCCTGTGCAGTACACATGGTGTTTTCTATTACATTGTAACATCTAATTTGAACAGTGCAACAAGCAAGATGGAACATTGCAGAGAGGAAGGGGAAGACATGATGAAGTTTTTTTTTGTTTTTGTTTGTTTTTTAATCAGATCTCCATTCTTGAGTCATACAACATAATCATGGAGTCGCCAGTTGATGCCCACCAAGGTGCGATCACCTGCCTGACAAGCTCTGCTGATGTTGACAAAGGCATGATGGGACTGATGCCAGTGTCTCACTTTCTGGTGTCTGGGGGAATGGACAACTTTGTTAACATCTGGGCGCTGGAGTTTGAACCTGATGAAGAGGGCGCATGGAATGTGAAGCTTGTATCAGTGCAGAAAGTAAGAAACACAGTGTTTGTTTGTGTTTGTGGTCCTGTATTTGAAATGGGTGTATGTTGGAATTAGTGTTTTGAACTGCATTTTTTGTGACACTGTATTGGGCTATAAATCAGAAGTGTTAAAGTTTTTTTTTAATTCTGTTTTTTACAGGATAGAGACTGTTCCTTGTGAATAATTTTTTTTTTTAAAAAGGTACTCTGCCAGTCTGGGGTTTCTCATGTAGGACCACAAATACACTGTTAAGTTTTTTTTGTTTTTTTAAATCTCATTGATTGTAATGATGTTGGGGCATGGTTGAATAGCATAGTTCAAACATTTGAAAGCCAAGTGTGTATGTAAAATGCCCCTGTTTAAATCTCATCTGAAGACATTTCTCTTCCGTCAAGCCTTTGATAGTTAACTTCTGTCGAGTCTGTGTGTACCATGTGTTGTTGCACCTGCCAAACGAGTCCTTGGTATTTGGAGAGCAGCGCTTTATAAAACTATGTATTATTATTATTTATTATGTGTTGTTGGAATATCACATGCTCAAGGAAATTAAGTGTTCCCATTTTGGGGTTTATATTCTATATTTATTTCTTTGATCATATGTGGTTCCCTCCGAGCAGTGCTTTCCACAGCAGTAATTACTAGTTGCTTATTTGTTCATATATGTGGGTGTTCGCACACTGTTTTGAAGATGTTCTTAAGCTTGCTTTCTTTCCTTTCGTAGATTGACTGTGTTGGGACACCTTCACACATTGCGATGTTTGATAACGTCATTTGTGTCACCATTGGAGCCTATGGGTGATTACCATTTGATTTCATACTCATGACTTCTTAACCCATTCTTTCAATGCTCGGGTTGTGATTTCGAATCTTGGGGTGGGCCAAATATTTGTGCTGGCCTTTTTCTCGTTGTCCCATCTTCGATATCACCCATACATGGTGGAAAAGGACGTTAAACTCCCATACAGTCACCCACCCCTTAGCCACTTCTCACACTCATTTACCTCAAAGTTTTTCGTTTTGATAAACAGCATCAATTTTGCAGGTTCTGAGCTGTTTGTGTAAACTTTTATCTTTTCTTGTCTGGCCAAGATGAATTTGTTTCTAGAAGTTTTGATTGTTTCTAGGAGTTGTGATAGCTTCTATGCAGTTTTCAGTGTACATATATGTATAACTGTTTTACTGCATGCACAGGTTGGTCAAGATGTTCAGGCTTGGGGGTCTGCGTGCTGA